>PVKC010008446.1:0-27873 GCA_004027635.1 Crocidura indochinensis | reverse complement strand
TGCAAATCAAAACAACGGTGAGATACCACCTCACACCACAGAGATTGGCCCACATCACAAAGAATGAGAATAATCAGTGCTGGCGGGGATGTGGAGAGAAAGGAACTCTTATCCACTGCTGGTGGGAATGCTGTCTAGTCCAACCTCTATGGAAAGCAATATGGAGGTTCCTCCAAAATCTGGAAATTGAGCTCCCATTCAACCCAGTTATTCCACTCCTAGGGATATACCCTAAGAACACAAAAATTCAATACAAAAACCCCTTCCTCACACCTATATTTGTTGCAGCACTATTCATAATAGCCAGGCTCTGGAAACAACCAAGATGCCCTTCAACAGACGAATGGCTAAAAAACTGTGGTACATATACACAATGGAATATTATGCAGCCATCAGGAGAGATGAAGTCATGAAGTTTTCCTATACATGGATGTACGTGGAATCTACTATGCTGAGTGAAATAAGTCAGAGGGAGAGAGAGAGAGAGACGCAGAATAGTCTCACTCATCTATGGGTTTTAAAGAAAATAAAAATCATCATTGCAACAATCATCAGAGTCAATGAGAGGAGGTTGGAACTCCCAGTTTACTCCATGAAGCTCACCACAAAGAGTGGTGAGTGCAGCTATAAAAATAAATACACAGAAAACTACCATAATCACGTGAATGAATGAGAGAACTGGAAAGCCTGTCTGGAGTATAGGTGTGGGTGGGTGGGGTGGTAGGGATGGGACTTGGGACATTGGTGGTGGGAATATTGCACTGGTGAAGGGGGTGTTCTTCACATGACCGAAACCTAATCACAATCATATATGTAATCAAAACGTTTAAATAAAAAAAAGGAAAAAAAATAAAAAAATAAATAAAAATAAATAAAAATTCAGTTAAGGTAAAATGATAACAGTAACAAAAAAGATTGACACATTTCATAAGAAACGGTTAAGTTTCTAAGATGATGATGTTGTGATTTCTTGTGTGTGTGTTGCTACACACAGCTGTGCTCAGGAGTTTCTCCTGGCTCTGCTCTAAAGTCATCCCAGACTGGGCTCAGAAATTCGTGTTAGACATATACAATGAAAGCACCTTAATTCTGGTACTATATCCATTGTTCAGTTAAAAATGAATTTTACGTGACCTGCTTATCATGCTCAGATATCTAAGTTCAACATCCAGCACTACAAAATCAACCAATAAAAATTTTAATTTAATTTTAATTGTTTTAATTTTATTATTTTATTTAAACACTGTGGTTTATATAGTTGCTTGAAATACATTTGTTTCTGCCTTTCCATGTTCCAACATCAATCCCACCATCAGTGTAAAAATCCTCCCACTATTGTCTCTAGATTCCTATCCCAAGCCTACCTCCTTAGCAGATACAAAATAATTTGTTTTAAGGGGCCAGGAAGATAGCACAGCGGTAAAGCATTTGCCTTGCATACAGAAGGATGGTGGTTCAAATCCCGGCCTCCCACATGGTCCCCTGAGCCTGCAGGGGTAGCCCCCGAGCGCTGCTGGGTGTGACCCAAAAAACCAAAATAAAAAAAATAAAAAAATAAAGTAAATCAAAATAATTTGTTTTATATTGCTTCTTTAAAACTAAGTGGTAATGGAATTATTGGGGGACACTACAGCAAAATAAATTTATGAAAATTATTATATTTTTCAATGAGGTTGTTAAGTGAAGGCTAAGTTTGAAGGATTACTAAGCTGCTTTTAGCTAGTTATTAATCCTTTTTTTATTAGTTTTGTTACCTTTAGGTAACTTCTGTGCTACTTTGGCATCTAATTTTGTGTGCTCCTACTGAGATGTGTCAGTATTGAAAAATTTGGATATCCCATGTGGTCCAGGAATTCCTAAATTCTGTGGCTGACATGGCAATGTTTGTGGGGAAAGCTCATGCCAGAGCTTTCAGAAATATCAAAAGGTTGAGAGTGTATGGGGTGTTTGAGGGTTTGTGGGAGGCTGCCTGCACTCTAAAAAAAAAACCTCTGTAAATCTTAACCCAAATTCTGGCATACCTGGAATTTTGGCCAGCTAGGCATCTTTACAGGATCATAAAGTTGGACCCTTAGTGTGGTGGTGATTGTACATTGTGGGTGCAACTGCCAAGGCTTTTGTAGTGGTGGAGGAAGAAAGTCTGCCCTTTTTTTCTGAGAGTGTCCTAGTTTTGAGCTGTGAGGACAATGTACCCATAATTTTTCATGACTTCATCCAACAAAATATATAAGGGCAAATGATATTTCAAGCCAGTAGAGAAGTTGGAGTTTGTCTGGATCTTGTAATACAGTTATTTTTGTTTGTTTGTTTTGTTTTTTATGGGCCACACTCATTTGATGCTCAGGGGTTGCTCCTGGCTAAGCGCTCAGAAATTGCCCCTGACTTGGGGGGACCATATGGGACGCAGGGGGATCGAACCGTGGTCCTTCCTTGACTAGCACTTGCAAGGCAGACACCTTACCTCTAGCGCCACCTCACCAGCCCCTAATACAGTTATTTTTAATGTGTAAATAGAGAGACTCAAACTTCTGCCAGCAAGTTGTTGACTTTGATGTATATCACCTGAAAGTCCCAGAACATTCTTCTCTAAGTGCCCCTTTCTAATCTTGATCACGCAGAGTATCCAACCCCAGTAACATGATGTAACAGAAAACAAAGGGTAGGTGGAAACAATTTCTATTGAAGATGGATATTTGGGCCATACCCAGCCTTGCTCTGTGTTTAGGAGTCACTCCTGGCAATGCTGGGAAAACATCTATGGTATTGAAGGAGTCTACTAATTGGGTTTGGCTATATGCAAGGCAAGTGATCCCTGTACTATTTCTACCATAACCACCAAATATATTAAAAGTTGCTTTAATTTTTTACCCATAGGAGTGTGAAATAGTGTGAAAGGAGCTGAAACATGAGACCAGAGGCCTAATGTCAAGGAAGACACCTACAAAATCCTTCTCATAGCAGGAAAAGCAAGCTCTCGTCCTTCTGCTCCTGGTCCCTGTTCTGCTTAGGAAAGTGGAGTTGGGGGCAGTGGAGTGGCCATGCTATAAACAGTCTCACTTGAGAGGAAGCTAATCCTCAAATCTGCTCCCTACCTTCCTGTTAATCTGAGGCAGTTGGCTGAGGTGGTTGCTTTATACCTCAGATTCCCAACTCCCTCCAACAAAGAGTCTGATTGCGGAGGAACAAGTGAGGTAACTTTTATGATTAAAGAAAAGCAATGAGGGGGCCTAAGCATTCCAAACAAGATGAGGAGTTTAGAGATCATGTTAGAGAGGGTGTGAAGATTCTTTTTTGTTGGTTTCTATCCAAAGTGGGACCAAAAAACCGTTTTGCAATGTGCCAAGCACAATTCATTTATTTATTGATCACATACCATTCAGGGAAAGAACATTTAAAGGGAACGTGGGTCTAATCCTTCACCTGAATGTCTCCTCTGTCTATTTTTTAATGCTGAGCCCTTTTAGTTGCCAGATAGAATGTTGTTTTCCCCTCTACCAGTGAACCATCCAGGCCAGTATGATTATGGGGCAGCAAGTGGGGTGGAAGTGGGCTGGCTGATCTGAAAGTGGGTTTCCTAGTGCGATAAGGGTGAATGGTCATCATGTTCTTATTCCAAACTTAACAAGGGACTAAGAAAAGTTGAAGAATTGCAAGGAGGATGATGCTATAAACTGAATATGCAACACACAGAAGAAAACTTTTGTTGAAGAAAAAAGATATCATATAATTCTCATTTAAAATAGTGTAGGGAGCCCTTTCCAAACGGATTATGAAGAACACTTTTGTAGCGGCATAGGGATCTTTTAAAAAAGTATATATTTCAGGTTAAATTTTGATCTGTCAATTAATATTGGACTATCTTCCCAATGGCAGAATTGTGCAGTGCCTTGACTAAGTTAAAGTATACAATGAATCTTCAAGGATGCAAAGAGTGTCAAACTTGCTTGGGTAATATCTATTGAATTTGGGGAGATTCCTTGCAGGGAGAACTTGGGTAATATCTTGTGGTATTCAGGGCTCACTACTGGCTCTGTGCTTAGGGTTTACACCTTGCAGAGCTCAGGGGACCATATACATAGGCAGAGACTAGATCCAGGCTGGATGTTTGTAAAATAAGTTCTTTATTCTCTCTGCTATCTCTCAGACCCTTGTTGTTCAAAAAGGTTATAAAATAGAGCTCTGATGTTTCAGGCATATCATGGTATACAATGAATGGTGTGTTTTCCTGAATTGCTTTAGGAAGGAATATGCAGAAAGTTTTTAGCAGATAGGCAAACAAAAATCCTGTGACTCTGTAGGACCAGAAAAAAAGTATTATCTGAGGGCACTTCTGAGACAATCAATTCCCACCTCTTCCTAGAAACCCCACAAGAAAGGTCTTCTTTAAGACTAAATACAAACCTATTAGGCTCAGTCCGCTGGTGCTCAGGCCTAGCCTGCACTGTGTCCTTAGTGTCATATTCAGTACTACAGGGAATGGGGGTGAGGGAGACAACCAAGTGGTAATGAAGATGAATATTGAGACTTTCATACGTTCTAGTCCTTTGAGCTATCTTGCTAGTAACTTCTATCTTCTTAAGAAAAATATTCAATGGAGGGTAAGTTTGAGCAATAGAATGAGCTCCAGGGTTGTCTATACTAACTTTTAACTCTGTACTTGCTGGTTGAGACTCTGTTTTCTGCTAGGATCTAGGATCTCTTCTTGCTAGGATCTCTTCTTGCTAGACTTTGTTCAAAACACTGTAAATGGATAGGAACACGTTTAATTCTTTCAATGATCCTGTGAAGTAAATACTTGATGCTGATTTTATATGGAAACCAAGGTTCAAGGTGGTTTACAGAATTGGCCAAGTCAGTGACTCAGCTTGCATTCAAGGTGAGATCTGAGTAGCAGTATTATCACTTTGGTACCCCAGCTCTCAGCATCTCTGCTGTACCTCAGCTTCTCCTGTCTTTTGCATTATTTATTAAACCCTGACAGTTTGCCTGACAGTGTTTCTGAGTTAGATGCCCTCAAGGTTGGCAATGATTGAAGTCAGCTTGGCAGGAGAAAGGGACAACTGGGTCACTCTTGTCAAAAGTTAGTCATTCTAGACACCTGGCCAGCTCAGAGGGGCAGAGCAAGAGGAAGAACAAGAAGAGCCCCAGGGACAGAGTGGAGATTTTTATCTCACAGCAGATTTGAAATGTACTCAGAGTCATCTTTGTGTAGAACTTTGAAGGGAAACATCCAGGTGGATTTACTTTCTACACAAATAGTAGTGTTCAGGGCAGGTTTGTCCCAGTGCACTAAGGAACATAGAAATAATTTATGTTTGTAGTTGAGGTTCTTATTTACTCATTATTGTAGTTGAAGTAAGAAGTAACAATGGTGTTAACTTCATTGACATTGATGTACACAATACCCAAGACACTCTGCCAATGTTCTAGTAGCACTTTCAGTGTACCTTACCAATATGCAGGCTTGGTGATCTTAGTTTTACAATTGTCATCGTTTGATAGTCTCTATTCTCTTGAAAATTGCATGATTTTATCTTCTATTACAGCATTTAGTTTCCCTCAGTGAAAACAAAATAGGAAAACTAAACCCTGTTCTATGGCTGACTTTGGAGAGTATCCTCATATCTGAGAAGACTCCTGGGCTGCTGTTCATATGGATTCCACATTAGGGGTGAGTGTGGAATTGTGTCCACTTTCTAGAGCCCCACTTGAAAACCTATGGACTAGATTTACTGTGAAGAATCCGTCTTATAGTCTCTACATCCAGGTCTCTGCTAATATTATTGGTCTATAACTCAGATAAACCTCAGAACGAAACAGTAGTAGAATGGGAAAATGTATGCAGAAACTTGGCATTGCTCACCGGCAGCTCAGTGAGTTAAATCTCAGGGTGTGGGGAACATTTAGTAACCCTCTAAGTGTAGACACCCATTGATTGAAGGCCGGTGCAAATCAGCTCATTCCTTTTCTCCCATTTGCTCACTTGGGACTCATTTATTCACTGGTGAACTCTCATTGACATTTACTAAGTGTTGCTTGTAGACCCTGGGGGGTGAGGATGAAATTATGGTTCTTGTTTGCTAGAAGAGGCAGAAAATGAAAACCAACCCTGCATACAGAGTAGAAAGACACTTGACAGTAGACAAATGTATCAACTCCAGTGTGGACACCAGGAGGATGTGATGAAGGCTGCAGAGTGGGAGGAGGATGGGTGAGAACACTCCAGCAGAGGGGGGTCCATTTGGGGATCCAGAGCAAAATGTCCAGATGGCAGATTTAAATAAATCAAACTTGATGGTTTTCATTTCCAACAGATTGTTGCCCGCATATGAAATGAGAGAATGACTGCAACAGGGTTTTGTATGCAGAAAGTGGCCATTTTTTCCAGCTGAAGGTATAAGATGATTATTTCTGGGCTATGCTAAGGTAAAAGTTTGACATATGACATAAGGTAAAGGTTTGAGTTATGGGGCTTGAGCACCCAAGACCTATATGGAATCCTATAATATAAAAAGGACACCTCACAAATACCTGAAAAATAGTATTTGAGTCAATAATGGCTGCTTCTCTTTCTTGAGCACTGTAACAAGCACTTTATTATTAAAATTGTCTTTAATTCCCACCAGTAATCCCTGGAGGCAGTTCTGACTTTTCTCATTATACAAGTGAGAAAAATTAGGTTTTAGAAAGTAAATCAGTACTTTGTCAGGACTGGCCAGGTAGAAAAGGGCACAAATCAAGATCAAACTATGTTTATCTAATTCCAGTGGGAAGAGTTAAGTCTTATTTCATTGTAAATGAAATTCTGAGTAAGCAAAAGCAAACTTAGTTAAAGAATAACATTGCAGGGTAGAAGCATAGTATAGCAGATAGGACATACCCTTGCATATTGTCAACCTGAATTCAACCCTTAGCATTCAATATGGTCCCCCCAAGCACTCCTAAGAAGAAGTTTTGAGTGCAGAACTAGGATTAACTTCTGAGCATGTTTGGGTGTGGCCCCCAAGACAGAAAAAAAAATGAAAAAGAAATAACTGCTACAAGTTTAAGTCTTCCTTTCAATTGTATTTCCATGTATTATTTTTCTCTTGTTGCTACTCTATAACAAAATGTTGTTGATATGGTAGCTTAAATGAATATATATTTATTGCTGAATAGTTCGTTTACTAATGGTCCCATTTCTCCATCGTTAAAATTTGGCACATCAATTTCCAGTAAGCATACTTCACGGTCCCATTTCCCTCAGACTTTCGTCTGTCTCCCTTGGCTACTTTAAAGTAAATTCTTATGATTGCCTGGGGACCACTCTGATCTTCAAGCATAACCTAATCTATTTCAATGATCATAATTTTGCAGAGTTCCTTTTGCTATGCAGGATAACATGTTCTTGGAATGAAACATGACCATCTTTGGGGGCCATTATCATTATACCATGTAATGTGCATATATGCAGACTATGATGTGTGGTGTAGTGTATGATGGGGAATAAAATTAAGTAAAGGGAGAACAGGGCTGGAAAGATAGGACAGCTTGCATGCTGCTGGCCAGATTTGACTCCCTGCTTCCATAGACAGTTTCCCAAGCACCAATACTTGAAGGAATTACTTCTGAGCATAGAGACAGAAAGAGTCCCTTAATATCTCTAGGTTTGGCCCCAACCCCCAACACCACAATACAAACAAGAAAAGGAAAAGTATAATAAAAGAACTTTAAGATAAAATCACTGACTTATTCTTAATATTCAGTTTGATTTTTAGAGAAAGGGGCGCACTTTGTTCTAAGGGTAAGTACCTTATACTTTGTATTATCTCTTTGGCCCCTCCATTTGCTCTTCCATATGAGGTCTTAAAGATTTTTCTGAATGAACCCCTTTCTTCTCACACCCAAGCCCCATAAATTTGGAGCTCAAGGTGATCAATGATTATTTCTATGTGATTATGTAGATTCAATGGCCCTGCTAGCTTTTGAAAAAGCAGACTCAAAGGAAAAGAGTTATCATTCACTGGGAATTTGCTACATGCTAAGTTATTTCCATATATCATTTTATTTAACTGTTAGGACAAATTGACATCATATTCATTTGCATTTATTTAGCAGGTGAGAAAGAGAAATGTAAAAGATGTTAAATAACTGATCAAATTAAAACCCTTCTAAGTGTCAGATCTGGGATTCAGACTGGTTAAGGAGGTTTAAAATGAACCCTAGAGCAGAGTAAGGGAGAAGAGTGTGGGGACTGGGAGGGAATTGAGAGACATCAGGGATGGGAAGTGTGCACTGGTAAAGGATAGTGTACATTGTATGACTAAAACCCAAGAATGTACAATGTTCTAACCCTGGTGCTTGAATTAAAAAAGTAAATACTCACTTTGGGCTAGAACAGGGATCTGCAACCCTTACGACTTAAAGAGCCACATGGACTTGTTTCCTAAGGGGTTAAAAACAAAAACAAACAAACAAAAAACCTGGGAGCCACAACCAAAGGAAAAAAAGCCTGGAAGCCACAAACCATGGCGACATTTAAAACAAATATAGCACTGCATACATTGTTTCTTATCTTAATGCTATATACAGGATCGTGAAGTTAGCTGTCCATCTGAAGAAAAAAAGAACCTTTTCACTTAACAATGTAAAACATATATTTGTGCAAAGTAATAGCCAATTAAAATATTTAAGTGATAGCGCTACCACCCTCCTGCTATAGGCCCTGATGTCAGAGCTGAGGCAAAGCTGCAAAAGAGTCACTGGCAGCTTTGGAGCCCCAGGTTGTCGACCCCTGGGACTAGAGAAATAGCTCAAGAGATAAACTTGGAAGGGCTTTGCATATGGAAGGCCCAGTTCATTCCTAGCTATGAAGTCCCTTAAGATCACTCAGAGCAACTCCTGAGCACATTGAGTGTGGCCCCCAAACCTAGAAACAAAGAAAGAAACAAAACAAAACAAAAGTTATTACACATATTTGTGCTGTTTTAAAGTTGTGAGTTTTCTGAATTATATTGTTGACCATTCTCCACACTAAAAAATTGGTCCAGGTCTCTATCTACTAAATACATCATCAACTTCATTTGATCCTAATTGTGATTAGTGACAAATACTAACATAAATTGTAAAAATAAAAAAAAATATTAAGGCTTAGATTTAGAAACAAAATAAGCTCAAATATAGGTAAAATAATTTACCTAATCTTTATATTTTTTACTTTATTTTAGTGTTTAGGCTACACCTAGTGATGTTCAGGGGTTATTGCTCTATATTCATGAATTACTTACTTGTGGTGATGCTCCTGAGACCATATGGGATGCTGAGAACTAGACAATAATACTAGTATATGTTCATTCACTGTAGGAAATTGTGTGTGGTGTGTGTGTTTTTTTTTGTGTGTGTGTATATTTTTACTTTTTACTTTCCTTTATTTCTTCCCTCTGGGAGCTATTTAATATTCAATGATCCTTCAAAGCAGAAATAAATGAAAAAAATCATTTGTTTGGAATTCATTAACTCCATATATATATATATATATATATATATATATATATATTTACTATCTTGATAGGTAAATTGTTCATCTCCAGTCACTGAATTCACAGCTTTAGGAAATCTGAGTCTATCTTTCTGATAGACTGAAGAACGCAGTGATTTGAAGGCCATAGAATTCAGAATGCTTGATAATGCAGAGCTTTCAGAATGGGTAAACTGACAAAGAAAGAAGCCTCGTAGTACAAAAAGTGAGTGTTAGTACAGGAGCAGAAGACACAATATAGATAGTGTCTGCCTCTGTTAATAACAGAAAGAGAGAAAACAAAAAATCATGAAGTTCAGGCCCAGACACTCCTTTTCTAGAAGTAATTGGCAAAGGTGTGACAGGACACTTCACTGTGCCCTTTGGAAGACAGGATGCTTAGCCAAAAGGATACAAGCAATGTGGATTACAACGTTTTACCTGCTACACCATTTTAAATTCCTAATTTCTCTCCTAACATCTCATTATAAACTCAGTGAATGATTGAAAATTGATTCAACTTGCCTCACAAAATAGAAGAATGATAAACCGTAGGGGATAAACCGTGGCTGAAAACTCTTTGATACTTTTTCTACTTCTTTTTATCTGAGGTGGCTGGCTCTGTGGCAGTTTTGGATCAGTTTCAAGAAGTTTTTAAAATTTGTTTATTTTAAAAACTGGTTGACAGAGTTGTTCATAACAGAGTTATTTCTGACATCCAATATTCCACCACCAATGTAAAATTCCCTTCACTCTGGTGCCAGTTTCTCAGTCTTCCCAAAACCTGCCCCTTGACAAATAGAAATAATTTACTTAATATTTTGTGTATTTATATTGGGAAATCAGAAGTAAAATCATGGGTATGTTGCCCAGATGCATAAGCATCTGCAGGCACCACAAATCAGAGACTCTGCAGTGCTGAGCTGATGAGGTCCTTTGGTGACAGTCACTGCTGGTTCATAGGCGCCCTCTGAAGGGTCCCAAAGCAATCAACTGTAAGGCTGATATGTCCATGAGTTTTTCCTGCTAGTTGAGGTGCTCTTTTAAGAGTCTCCTAAGTCTATGGTGTTGGCTTCTTGCACAGACATGGTGAAAGGCTCTGGTTCATGACCTGGCCACCAGGAACATCTCAAATTACAGAGGCATGGGCGCTGGGGGATGTGGTTGGGGGGGATGGTGATGCCAGTCACTAAACTAGCATATCTGGAGTGTTTTGGGGTTAGGTATCATTGCAAAGATGAATAGAGAAGAATTGAAACTGGGTCATTGCTGTGGTGGTAGTAGTATCTGTTTATGCCATGGCTTCAACAGGACAGGGAATTTGTTCATCACACCCCGCTCTCCAGAAAAGCATGAGTGCAAATCAGTTGTCAGGCCAGTGTATCCATGAGTTTTTTTTTGCTATTTGGACCTCTCATTTGGGTGTTACCTGAATCTATGGTGTTGATCGATTACACAGACATAGCAGAAAGCTCTAAGGATTGGGCTTTAGGAAACAAGAAACTTCTTTTTGCTTTTTCTTGGAATCCAGCTACCATATCATGAGGAAGTCCAGCCAGTGACCAACAAGGTGACTCATAAAGAATGTAACCAAGGCTTCAGCTGAGCTCTCAGCTAACAGCAAGATAGGTCCAACTCAGAAATCCTGTCAGGGAGCCATCAAAGTGGAGCCTCCAGCCTTAGATGAGCTTCTCCTCTTGATACCATTTGAACTAGACATGAGTTGTTTTTTTTGAACTTTGTCCAAATAACTTATGCATTGAGGAAAAAAAGGAAGTACTGTTATGTAAGGCACAATATTAGAGGAGGCTTGTTGTGCAGAAGTAGTCAGAACAAAAAGGATGAGACTAAAAGAGAGATGGATGCTGTGCAGACATTTATAGTCAGCAAACATTTTGCCACTCTGGCTCCAGAAACCTTGTCAGCAAAGTGTCCTCTGCAATCATTATCAATTAATCAAAGAAATGTGAAATGAAGCCAATTGTTATCTCTGAAAAAAGTGGTGAATGACTGAGGAAAATAAGGGTACAGCTATCAGAAATGGTAAATATTAAAGGAGGTTTATTGTGCAGAAGTAGATGACTTTATCTCCTTCAAATAGCATCTGAGCATTAAACTTGTGAGTATGGGAGTCATATACCATTCAAAGAAGGTAGAGTGACAGACACTCTCCTCATTTGGGAGTTTGATTGTCTCATGGAAACAAACATTGTCATACCTGCCACTCTCATTGCTTTCAAGGTGATGATCACTATTGACCTAATCCTGATGACATCCCCCTTTAACCATCTAAAACAGCTATAATGGAGTTCAAATAGATAATCTTAGTGACCCTATGTCATGTAATTATCTGTGTTCCTCCACTCTTCCTGAAATATCTCAACCCAAAATCTCTGACAAGATAGATGCCTGGCATGCTATTGATGCTGGAAATGTTCTTTGAATGAATGTGGCCAAGGGATGATGTTACACTGTTTCATATCATGACACATTTTGAATGTATCATAGAACTTGACACCCAAAAATGTTAAACAAATGTTCATTAAGTTGATTTTGACAGTATCAGTTCTAAAATAGTTGTTTGATGAACAACCGGAGTTTCCCCCCCGTCCCTAAAAAATACCAAGTCCAAACAGAAGCATAATACATCCAGAGCTCAAAGCAAAAATGATTCACAAATTCCAAGTGCCTCAATCCATGGATTTTAATGAAAGTCATTCTGCAGTCGAGAATGTTGTAGTAATTACAGGCAAGCTAATATCTCTGCCATATGGTTTTGAAAGCAGGTCTGAATTCTGAAAACTACTATCAGCAGTTTTATTTTCTGCTGCTGTTTTTCTTACACTTCCTATCCCCCGCCCCCAGGCTTCAACCCCATATTCCCTCTCTGCCTCATGATTCTACCTTTTTGGTCTCTTCTCAAGATCCCACTAAATTTTTTTTAAAGTCTGATATAGATGCTCAGTCATTTAGAGAATAATTGCTGTGCCCAGAACAAGTCATGACATAGCATCATTCTCCTGACCCACTTGCCAGAAATAAAACAAAGGGGTATTATTTTATCCCTCAAGTACATGATTGAAAGAAGACTCTGACTAATTGTTTGGCTACTAAATTTGCATCACTGCCATTCAGTGATTCTCTACCCTGATTCCACAGAGAATCATCCTAGGATCTATTAAAAGGATACTAGTGACTGAGTACATCCCTCTCCCCTGGAGATTAGGCATTGGTTTGGGTCAGAGTCCAGATAACATAGTGTATATGCTTCCCCAGATGAATCTAATATAGAGCCAGGGCTGAGACTCTGTCATAGAAACTGAATTAGCCATAGAGAAATACCACTGAGATTGAGTCTTCTTGTCTTTATTTTGGGGGGGGGGCACTGTAAAACAGTATCATTTTTTTATTATCTTTATTTAAACATTGTGGTTACAAATATAATTGCAGTTGCGTGATTACAGTCATGTAAAGAATACCCCCCTTCACCAGAGTAGTATTCCCACCACCAATTTCCCAGATCTACCTACTCCCCAACCCACCCACACCTGTACTCGAGACAGGCTTTCTTTTTCCCTCATTCATTCACATTGCTATGATAGTTTTCAGTGTAGTTATTTCTCGACCTGCACTTATCACTCTATGTGGTGAGCTTGATGTCATGAGCTGCACTTACATGGGAAGTTGGGGGCAAATAAGGGTTGGGACTGAGACAGTAAAATCTTGGAAATGAGCTTCGCACAAAGAAGAAAAAATTTCCAGTGACTGTACCAACATAAACCAGTGCTAGAAGGACCCACCCTCCTCCCAAAGTCCATTCCAATTAGTGTAGGTAGAGGTAGGGGGAAAGCCTGTTGACCCCTATAGAGTCCACCTAGACCAGCGCCCAGGGAAGGCCTGAAGTCCAGGGGAAACAAAGGGGAAGGTTGGGGTCTACCAAGCATCCCAGCACTCCCCAGGCTAGGGAGAAGGGCTCTCCAAACCCCATACCTAGCAAGAGCTGGTCTTCAGAATCAACGAGGAAACCGGAGGCCAGATATTTGCCCACCCTCCACCCCTTGTACCTACCCCCTGAAGTACGGAGGGAGGGGGAATCCTGAGGCCCACTAATAGTCCACCTGAACCCACTTCTGGCCGTCTGAGCTGGCACCCAGGGAAGGCCTGGAGTCAGCGGACATAGACCAGGACGGCTGGGGACCTGCCAAGCCTCCCAGCACTCCCCAGGCACTCCCCAAACCCCCATACCTGGCAAGAGCTGGTCTCCAGAATCAAAGAGGAAACTGGAGGCCAGATGTCTGCCCACCCTCCACCCCATGCACTTCAGGGGTGAGTTTCCCGAAGAAGGGGGGAGTCCTGAGGCCCACTAAGAGTCCACCTGAAACAACTTCTGCTATAGTTGGCAATGGTACTGTTTAAGCAATTTTTTCTATTTTTAATGTAAGTTATTTAAAAAGTTGACATAGTTGATAATAATACATTGTTTCTAGATAAGTGGGAGCAAAATTATAAAAAAAATAATAAAAGAAGGAAGAGAAGGAGAATCATGTGAGGATATGGGGTCCTGGATGACATGCGTCCTGAGGAATTTCAACCTGGAGAACCGGGTTGAACACAAAATCAGCAAAATGAAGCCCTTGTTTGTGCCCTGGCATTCCTCTATCAAGAACCTCCTGTAGCAGCAGATGAGCCAATTTAGAGAGATTGAGGGAGAAATCGCTTGGAAAGAAAACATACTGTTGTCACTGCTAAGAGATGTGTATCTATATTCCAAAGGCCCAGTGTCTCCTGTGCAGGTGAAAGATGCTGAAGTACATCAAGAATCAAAGGAGTTCAGATTGCCAAAAGGCCATCACTTTGAAATGATGAATATTAAGAGCATTCGCAAAGGCAACATTTTCATTATAGAAGCATTGATGCTTCTTAATAATCTTAAACTTTATCCAGAGACATGGACAGCTGAGAAAATGGCCGAATACCATCTAAAGCAGAAAGCTGTAAATTCATTTCTCAAGTACTTTGTTACTTACAAAGTCAGATTTTTTCCTGCTAATGACAAGAATGGAATACAACCAAAATGACGAATTTCATAAAATTAATTGTCCTGCTTTGGCTAAGGGAACTAGCAAAACCATGGAATACATGATACAGAAAACTGAACACATCAACAATGTTGGAACAACCTCTAGAACCTTAAAGACTCTACCCTAGGCCTTATCCTAAGACCTGTGAAAATACCAAGATTGCTACTACAGTGACCTGATTTTCTCATCTGCAATTGAGAGGAAAGTTTCCTGACACCACCACCACACAACAAAAGACAAACAAATAAAACCCTTGGGATATGGCAATGAGAAGGTATGGAGCCAATGGTTGTTCCCATGACAATATGCTTCAACAGTGAAGAAACCCTGAATCCATTAGGCCATGGAAATTTCCTTACTTCCCCAATACTTACTGTGCCTATACAAAAAAAAATGGGGTAATACTAAACCCTGCCACTCCAGCATTCCTTTTTCTGGTTTTGTTTTGTTTTATTTTTTGTCTGTTTTTGATATTATTTTCCTTCTCTTTTTTCTTCCACTTTTTTTACTCTTGTGGATATTATTCAGTGATTTTTTAATTTCATATTTTTTAGTAGTTGATACCAAATTTTTTCTTCTCTTTTCCTTAACCTTTTTTTTTTTAATCTCAAACAGAATAGCATAACCTGAACCATTCAGCCTCATAAATTGAGGGGAGAAAAGGATGTTACCAGGACCAGTCATATGGACATGTAGTGTAAACAAATATGACCAGACTGGAACACCAAACAGAATAGATACCCAACCTACAACAAGCTGTAAAGTGGAGACCAGTTACACTTGTATTCTGGGGGTGGGGAGTAAAGGAGGAAGTTATGGGAGACATGCTGGGAACAGGAGTGGAGGGAGGACAGCATTGGTGGTGGGAATGCCCTTAATTTGTTGTCACTATGTACCATAAATAATTCTGTGTAATGAACCTCAGTCACAATAAAAATTTAAAAAATTAATTGTCCTGTATGTTCTTTATCCTTTACCCTATTTTCTTGGTTTTAGGATATTATATTGATTACAGAATGTTTATAATGTGCTCTCCTTTTAAGAACCTACTATTTATTGAGCTTGTTGACTTTTTAGTTTTCTATTTTGTTTTGAGCTTTAACTAAAGAATTTGTGTACAATGTAGTATCAGCATATCATATCTAATTATACATTTATTATAAATAAAGAATGTATTGTGTTAGTTTAGGGTAAAATGAAAACAAAGTAAAAAAAAAAAGAAGTATAGCGACAAACAAATTTGTGAAAATTATTTTATTTCCATTAAGGTCATTAGTCATTGTCAGAAGGTTTAGTAAGCTCTTATTACAATCTGATCATTCTGTTACTTCACCTGTTTCTGAACATTAGATGACTGCAACTATATATTGGCATGTTCCAATGGGAACAAAATGGAATAGTCATAGCCATGTGGTCCAGGAATTCCAAGCACTATTGTTGATGCAACAGCTTTTTTGGGGTATGTTTTCGGTAGGAAGTTCAAGACAGTAGGTAGGGATGGGGGAGCGGGTACCCTCACTCACTCAAAAAATAAAGTCCTAGTGATATTTGCTGTGTAACTTAATGTCCCACATATGAGAGAGTTCATTATGTATCTCTGCCTTTCTGCCTGACTGACTTCAATCAGCATGATATCCTCTAGCTCCATCTCTTTGCTGCAGTATCACAAAATTTTTCACTAGATTGACAAGAATGACAAATAAGTCAGACATCTCAAGACCCAGAACCCTACATGTGAAATTCAATGTGTCTAATGGGAGAGGAGAATGTGTATCACAAATCAATCAGGGGCAGGTGCTGGTAGGAATGGGTTGAAGCCACAGCTCTCTTCTATAACTCTAGTCTGTGAGCTGCTATCTTTATGCACTGCCCTGGAAGAATCACCCTCACAGAGTTAGCAAGGTCATCAAAGTCTCTGCACACCTGAATATCAGAGAAGTCCAGCAGTTTCAGGGCAGACATCAGACTATTCTGTACAGACTTGAGAATACCAAAGCAGCCCTCACTTTGCTTGGGATTCCTGGAAGCTGTGAGGATTCTCAGTGTCTGATTGGCCATGAGGCCCAGGCCTAGGCTCGTGGCTCCCTCTACAGAGATATGATAGTTGCTCATGTTGAGTTCTTGTAACACACTGCTAGTCTTAAGTGCTTTATCCACTGCAGTGGCTCCAGGGTCCCCAAAGCCATTATAGGAGATGTCTAGAATATTTAGGAAAATGTTGGTCTCCTGTCCTTGAGCAAAGGCCACAGTTCCTTGGCCTTGGAGGTAATTCCAGCTTATGCTAAGTCCATAGTCCTGTGTTTTCTGCCAGGGTTGGCCCAAGGGTCTCCCCCCTGAGGTCCCAAACCATGGTGCTACAGATTCACCTCTGGGGAGCTACCACAGAGCAAAAAAAAAAAAAATACAGGAAATAGGCACAATACCTCGAACACTGCAAGAGCTCAGGTAGAGGGTGTCCTTGACTAGTTCTTCAAGACTGTGTATACCTTCAGTCTCCAGGTCTGACTCCGAATCCTCTTTGAAAGACTCCTCGCTCTCCTTTCCTGTGGGAACCCTGCAGAACACGGGACAGCTGCAGCCTCTTCAGGCCCCTCAGAAGGTGACTTGATGCTGTCTGACCCGCAGTCTCACAGAAGCTGGAATATTTGAACAGTGTTGTTTAAACAATTTTTACCAGAGTAATGCAAAGTTTCTACTCACCTAGATGCAACTCACCACTCCTACAGGGCATAGAGTTGGGTTCAGACAATATTCTGTGTTCTGTGATCAGGAATACTCAGGAGTTCACCATGAAGTTCCATGGATACAACTGGGTCTAGCTTCATGCTAGACAAGTAAATTCACCCTCAACTATCTTTCTTGTAATCCTCATGTAGGTAAAACTGTGATAAAATGGCTATACCTCTATTTTGCTCAAAATGGATTTGCAAATGATCTTTAAAATCCTAAATGGTCTGGGATGGAATGAAAATTTTGTAAGAGGTATTTTGAATAGTATTCACAAAGAGAAAGAAGACCAGCTCTCTCTCTCTCTCTCTCTCTCTCTCTCTCTCTCTCTCTCTACTGCATTCACAGTTATCTTTGTCATCCTCTAGGAGTAGTGTCTACAATTCTAAGGACAAGGTCATGTACTCTCTGTAGCCTCCTCAGAAAATACTCTTTAGGGTGATAATTGACTTGGGAAGGAAACAAAAATGGATGTCTTGTCTCTTTCCTACAAGGCCAAGATCCTGAAGTTTTTCTTCAGCAAATTTGTTGATAAGATTAACTAATGATCCTAATGGAAGGTCGGAGAGACCCAAGATCACAATGAAATGGGAGATATAGAAAGGTTATTGGAAGCACTAGCTGCTTAGTCAACCATAACAATAGGCTTACTGAGCCAGGAACCAGCAGAGCTTTGGGAATGAGAAAAGTTGGAATGAGTAGAAGGAAGGGAAACAAGTTTATGGATTTAGGATTAGGTGTTGAGAAGAAGCTAGAAGTAATCAAGAACTACCACTTGACTATACAAAATAAAATATCTTTCATTCACCCAAATCAGTTTTGATTTGATTTGACTATAAACTATAAAATAATTTATACAATAAAGGCCATCCAGCATTCTTGAATATGAGTGGTGTTCTAGAAATCAAGTGTGAGCAGGGTATTGGTATTCAGGAAAAATCATGATGTTCTTTTTATACATTACATTAAAAAATTTAATTAAAATTTGGGCCACAGCTAGCAATTATCAGAATAATCAGGGATTATTCTCGGTTCAGGAATGACACTTGGCAATGTGGTACCAGAAATTCAACTCTGGGTCCTTGGGATGCAAGAACTGAGTACTACTCCTTAAGCCATGTGTTATATCTCTGTCTCTCTATTTTTCCTCTTCTTCAAAAATATGAGTTCTGTACCCAGTGGAGCTCAAGAGCTATTCTTGCCTTTGTACTCAGGAGTGAGCCCTAGAGGAACTGAGAGACCATATACACTGCTGATTTTTGAAATGGGGTTTGTAGAATTCAATGCAGAGATGTAACTTTTGTACTATCTCTCTGGTTCTTTTTATTTTTGCTTATATGGGCCACACCTGGCAGCACTCAGGAGTTACTCCTGACTCTGCTCAAAAATGGCTCTGGCAGGCACAGGGGACCATATGGGATGCCAGGAATCAAACTTGGGTCTGTTCCAGGTTGGCCATGTGCAAGGCAAATGCCTTTACTGCTGTGCTATTTCTCTGGCCCCTGGTCCTCTTTTTTTTTTAAATAGGGAGCCAAAACAAGTAGTGCTCAAGTAGTTATGTGGTTCCAGGTATATAAATCAGAGACAAGACTGTGCTTTGCCACATGACCTACATCTCAGGCGATGTTAGGCTTTTTTATGTGGGAGTAAAATAGTATACAACAAAGATCTGTATTATATACAAAAGACAGCTCTATTCAAACTATATCTCTTGATAGGGAATAGACACAGATCAAAATGAATAATTGCTTCCTTTTCAGTTATGTGGAATAACAGGTAGGGATGTATTTTAGCAGTGGAGCACTTTTCTTATTTGTGTGAGGTCCTAGGTTGACTCCATGAAGAGCAAAAAAGAAAAAACCAAAAGGAATAATGTTTAAAATGTTGTACTTACAGATGTAAATATTTGTGGAGAATGTTATGGGAAAATAAGCAAAACTATTCGTTTCTATATAAAGTAATATAAGGATTACACTCATATGTCTCTCCAGACACATTCTTTTAGCTGACTATGAACTTTATGACAATCTTTTTTTGGGGGGATGCCACACCCAGTGACACTCAGAGGTTACTCCTGGCTATACGCTCAGAAATCGCCCCAGGCTTGGGAGGCCATAAGGGACCCCGGGCTAGCGCATGCAAGCAGACACCTTACACCCTGCGCCACTGCTCCAGCCCCTCTTTATGACAATCTTATCATTGTTCACAGCAGTCTGTTTCTATTTACAGTGAAATCACAGTGACTTGTAGTCCTCATGGGCCTTTTCCTGATATATTTTCTATCCCAAATAATATAACTAAATTATTCAAGGCAGTATTGAAGTCTTTGCCATTGACTGGACTAAGAAAGAGCAACTGATTCAAATTCTGCCATGAAGCATCTGGTACAGTGCTGTGAGCACCTATAAGAGATGCCCTTATTCTCAGGAGACAGGGGAATAGGGAATCCTATTCTTCCTCTGAATACTGAAATAATACAGTAGCATCTAGAGTTAGAGATCATAAGAAAAGATACCTAAATACCAAGATACACCACCAGTGGTTCACACTTGATGTCTTATGGGTATGTATCTCTGGTAGCTTAAATGTCACATTGGACAGATTTCAGGAACATAAATGGTTTTTATTGCCAAAATTTCTTCTTATACTCTAGTTTAGTGCTGAAACACTATTAATAAAGATATCAGATACAGAGAAACATAGGTTTCATTGTCAGTATCAATGAATGAACATGGTGGCTGAGGGTTCTTAAGAAGACCCTGAAATACTTCAGAGCATTGAGCTATTGAGTCAACTCTTGGTGCAACCATATTTCTTCCAGTGGTCTTTAGCCATTCAAGTGTAGCCAGTGCTTATGTTCCTAAAGAGTATGATCATATATAGCCATTATATAATCTAGGAACACTAGGAGTTAAGTGCCAATAACTTTACTATGAACCAGCAGAAAATATCTTAGGAAGGGCAACTTTTCCATGAAAATGAACATCACTGCTCTAGAACTACAAACATAATGCATATCTTTTTTTGTTTGACTCAGTTTGAGAAAATTTTAAAGTATTATGAACAAAAAAATCTGATAAATCTTGTCATTTGACAAGTCATGTTACAAGTCAATTTTGACAAATTTTTCTTAATATTTTCATTTTTGTAAAAAATGATGCCCATTCTCTGTGTTTTAAAAGTGATGTTTAGGGGCCAGAGAGATGGCATGGAGGTAAGGCATTTGCCTTGCATGCAGAAGGTCAGTGGTTCAAATCCCGGTATCCCATATGGTCCCCTGAGCCTGCCAGGAGCGATTTCTGAGCATAGAGCCAGGAGTAACCCCTAAGCACTGCCTGGTGTGGCCCAAAAACCAAAATAAATAAATAAATAAAAGTGATGTTCATTGACCATTTATCCTGAAACCTTGGATCCCATCTTTGGAACTGGCTTGGTTTTCTGCACCAGCAATTAGAATCAAACTTTTACTGGGGAAGGCCCTAATTCTGCCCTGGCACCAATTTGCTTCAGGGCAGGTTCATATGATGCCCCGAGGACTTGAAAACAGCAACAGCTTGCTTTCAGCAATGTTTTCCAGCCTCACCACCTAATGGTGATATGAAACCAAAATATGCTCCATGACATCTTCATTTCAAATAGGATCTGTGCAAAAATCAAGATCTATAATTACAGAAGCCTTACTCTGACAACCATGATTGGGGAGAACTTTTCCTGGGATTATGAAGAAAGACATTGGGTTTAGACAATTTAGTATGTCTGGAGCCTATATTTGGTCTTATGGCAGGATGCTTCATTGGTAGGGAACCCTGTTTTTAGGCCCCAAATTTTTCATTCCTATTTTCCCCAACTTTTCTGCACCTTTGAAAAAAATTGTCACCCCCATTTTTATCTTTTACAAAGGGTCTCCCACCTTTTTATTAGAACCTTGGGTCACGGATTAATTTGTTTTAACTTATATTTATGCATTTTTCTATAAAATTTATAAGGGAAAAAAAAGGATGAAAGCCAGGGGCCAAATGGTCTAAGTTGCCTTGGTGGATAAAAAAATAAAAAGAACAGAACTAAATATCTCAGCCAAAGTCAACAACAATAGAATCAAGAGACTCAAAATATAATAATCTAAACTTAAAATGAGCCTGTTATATTGGCTGACCCAGGGGCAAAATGTGGTGGTATAGGATGTATTCTTGGGAACATTTGTGGAGGAAGGTCAACACTGGTGGTGGGAATGACCTTGAAATGTATATAATTCAATTATGAAGGGCTTTTAAATCACAATGATTTCATTAAAATAAAATAAAATAAATAAAAGTGATGCTGAATAGATTGAATACATTCTTCTCATGTGGGAGAGTGGGAGATCCAGATTGGATTCCTGGCACAGGGTTCACTAAGCTTTGTCAGGAGCCCTTGCATAGTGCCAGAGTAGACTCTGAACACTGCAGGATGAGACCTAAAACAAACAAACAAAAATGAATCCAAATCAACTGGTTAACGATATTTATTATTGCTGCTTAATAATGGTATACATGGAAAAATATTTAACTAGGAAAATATAAGTCATACTAGCTTCCCAACATGGAGAAAGTCAAAATGTTTACAATGTTTACAAAATGTTTACAACATTACAACTGTTTACAATTTAATTTATTGTAGGTATTCTACATGTTCCCTTAAAACTGACTTGCTTTATTTGGAAAGATTGGATAGAGGAGTATGAAATATACAGTGCAGGTTTGGTGGATTCATATCTTTGCCATAGAGGATATGCTAGTAAAGAGAGACTGGACAGAAATATCAAAAAACTAAACAACAACTAGAAGATGCTCCACATCAGCCTAACTTCGAGGATAGAAATGTAAAGAATCCAGAATCTTTAAATATAGGAACCTGATAACAACAACAGCTAAAGTGTGAAAAAGTTTCACCGGGAACATGGAGAATGACTCGGGTTGGACAGTCTGATATGCCTGGAGCCCAGAGTTGGTCTTATGCCAATGAATTCCTGGGTTGAGGCCTTCTTGTAATCAGGCCAAGGATTTTTTTCCGTTTTCCTCATATTTTTCTGGGCCTATGCAAACAATGGCGATTGCCACTGTCACACCTTTACTATTATATTTTTTCTTTAACACTTATCCTTTAAGAAAAAAAACAGTTTACTGAACTTAAAAGCAAATAACTGTAGTGAAATGCCTGTCTTGAATACAGGCGGGGATGAAAAGGGGGAGAGGGGCTATTGGGAGGGGAGAATGTTGCTCTGGTGAAGGGCGATGCTCTGTTTGTGACTGTAAACCAAATATAATCAATAATTTTTGTAGTCATGGTGCTTAAATAAAAAAAATACTGAACAACACAAAACAACAACTAAACAACAACTACAAAACCCCAAGAAATTTAAGGAAGATATAATAGTGGAGAACTTCTGAAACAAAATATAACCTAAAATATAACTTTTGAGATTTTTCCTAAAGTTTAGTTCCATCCTTTTCTGTGATTTTTTTAACTCAAAAGAAAAAGTGCCTTTCTTGTTCCTCTCCTTTTTACCTATATCCCTGTAGGCTAAGTCTGGGAGAGATGAAGTGGGACCCCTCTGTCTTCAGAAGGTGAACGCTGCTGCCAGTTGGTGCCTTGCAGCTCATACAGATGCATTTCAGTGACTTCGTTAATTGGATTTCACTCTTTCAGGTCTAGTGCCTGAGTAGCAGGGAGGTTTCACCTCACTTACTATGTGTTATGAAGTGGTTTAGATTCCTAAAGGGCCATAAGAAGACATTTTGGGGTCCCACAGAAAAGAACCATTGTTGATTTGTGATATCTTGCAATGGATGCATTGCCATTTGTAATCTAAACATTTTTGTGCATGATGCCAAGGATCAATATCAGAGAATCATTCACACATGACATGTTTTCTATCACTGCATAGAGTACTAATCATCCCAAATACTAAACATTTTGAGAGAATCCATATAACTCCTTTTTATTTTATTTATTATTTTTTAAAATGTGGTGCCAGGGATTAAACGTGCCACTCTCTGTGCCAGTCAGTCAATGTATATGCCTAGTTTGAGATGTGCAGCTGGAACTCTGTCATCTGTATTCCTTTGCTGAGATTAGCTATTCTGAAATCTGTCACTGTACCTTTCAAGGGTCACAGACTTTGACTTTCCTTAATTCTCTGGCCCTGGTCATGTCACATAAGGACCTCTGCTATCCTGCAGTCTGCTCAGGTATTGTTGAGGTGGCAAAGAGAAGCTGCTTTCTGACCAAGTGTGTATGGGGTCAAAGAGCATTTAGTTGCTTGTTTGATGCTCACCTTAATCTCGTACTAGTTCCCCAGCCATCTATCTCATTGTTCAATCTGACAGGAAAGACAGGACACCTTTAAATTAGTGAGGCCTAAAATGAACAACTAAGTTAATTGTCTTATCTTGCATCTTCATCATAGCACTTTATTACCTTTGGTTTTGTTTTGCATGCTTATTTGAAAAAAGATTGAATTTTTCTCAGAAAATTTTTTTTGTAGTTTAGGCAATATGAGTCTAAAATATTTTCCAAGATTAGGGTCAGAGATACAGATACAGAGATACAGAGATACCAGAAATGAGGTAACTTGCCTTGCCTATACCCATCTTAGTTCAATTCCCAGCACTCCTGGGGTCACTGTTAAGCACTGGACAGTCTGTCATACAAACAACAACAACAACAACAAAAAGTTCCAGGTTCACACACAAAAGTACTTGGATTTTAAGCCCACGTTCTTAACCATCATACTGTGTGGTCCAGAGTCACTTAAAATGTTACTGAATTAGGGAAACACTGATTGGAAGAGGTAAGATACGGTAAGTTGAGGGTTTGCAGCTGCTGAAGTGGGAACGATATTGCTGCCATCAAGGGATTTGCTTGAAAAGCAAGTGATCTGCTGATTCTTCAATGAGCAAGTAGACCAATAAATGCTCTCGACAAGGACATATATTCATGGAAAATGCCTTGATTTTTATGCCACCAGTGAAAAATGTTTTCAATATTGAAATCTGGGAAGATTTAAAGAAATAATAACTGAATTTCCACAGAAGTACTTAACAGTCGATGCCATTTTAGTTCAAGATATAAATGGTCCCAAATGTTCCATTTCTGTGAGAGGAATCTCATTTTCTAGTAATGCAGCATGAGGGAGAGTGGTCACTCAGCATAGAAATAATGAGATGAGGATGTCGCTGTGTTCTCTGGAAAAAGTGAAGTCCTGGGCCCTTCTTGCAGGTCCTGGTTGGAGAGGGCTCACACCACAGGTATATAAGGGGTTAGAGAGCACTGAAATGGATATAAGGCAAATGCCAAACTCTTCAGGGGAGGTTCTGTGTAGGCCTCATTAAAGAGTGCTTTTGAATGGCTGCCTAGTAGTGCAAGCCAACAGTGGGTGTTGCACCTTTCTTTTAGTTTTATTTTATTTTTTAAAATTCATTTATAGTCTTTTTAAAAATAAATTTTATAATATCAATTAAAATTAATTTTGGGCCATGTTTGGTGATGCTTAGGCTTTACTTTTTGCTTCGCACTCAGAGATCATTCCTGGCAGGGTGTGGAGAGACCTTCTGTAGTGCTCGGGATCAATTCCAGGTCTAGTGTGAAAGGAACTTTTGTAGCTTTTTTTTTTTTTTTTTTTTTTTGTGGGGTGAGGGCTACACCAGACAACGACAATAGTCATGGGTTATTTCTGGATTTATACTCAGAAATTTCTCCTGGTGTGCTAGGGATCGAACCCAGGTCAGCCACAGACTAGGAGTTTAGCCTCTATCTCATCATTGTAGTGATTTTAAACTTAGTTATCACATGTTTTCTTTTTCCTTAGAGACAGCTGCCTTCTTTTCCCCTGTGGGAAACCTTTTATTTCTATAGTCTTTCTGTTAAATTCTATCAGCACAGTTGTCTGAGAATATTTATTTTATTATTTCCTGAGCCCAACACACATGCTGAAGGGTCTATAAAATCAAAATGAACTCTTACTTCCAGGCTGAATTTTTACAGTTACGGGGTGTTTGGCTTTCAGAAAAGCTAATACAGGCAATTCTGAAATTGAAAAAAAACAGATACTCAAGGGATGAATTATTCGTTTTATAGGAGTGCTCTCTGAGTTATTTTAAAGTGTGTGTGTGCTCAGCTGTATGATGAGAATTATTTGCTTTACTAAAATTTGATATATACATACTTCACATTGTGGGTGCTTGGTCAATATTTTGATTATGTCATAATTCCAGCTCTGACATAAGGCCAGGTACATAGTTAAAGTTTAAATTGAGAAATAATAATAAAGAAATCAGAAATAATAAGAGCTATTTGTCAAATGAATGAATCTTTCTTCAAGTTTCAAATGTCAAGTGCTTGCTGCTTTTCTAACTACTTACAGGACAGCTCTGTCTTGATATCCTGAAGCAATATCAGAATTTATACATGGTCTCATTTATCTCCCTTAAATATCATGTCACCTTTTCTGGGACCAGAATTTGTAGTGAGTGGCTAGGTAGACTGACAGTCTTTCAATTCTTGCTTCATTGTTTATAAGCTAAAGATATTTACTAAATATTTCTTTCCTTCATTTTTTCATCACTAAAATGATTTATAATAATGGGTTTACAGGGTTGTCAGGAAGTGTATTTAACATGAATCTGAACAATGTGTCTGAACAAAACACAAAACTAACAATATAGAGGATATATTAGTTTTTGTTATTTTTGGGTATCACACTTTACAGTACTAGGGCACTAAATATTGCCAGTTCTGTGATTGGGGTTTATTCACTTGGGTAAGATGAGACTGTATCAGTCCAGTACTCGAACCTGGTTCTTCTGCATGCAAAACATGCACTTAGCCCGTCAAACTATTTCGTTGGTTCTATTTCTATTTTACCTAAGTCAAACTTATCTCCCCTATCACTCCAGATCAATCTGATTACATTTCTCGTTGTTTTTGTCCTTGATACATTTGCTATAATTCAACTACATGTTGCAAAATTTTAAATATGTTTCTCTACTATCATACCCTCTGACAAACCAGGATGTTTTTTTCTAAACTGATTGACTACTTCCATTGGCCAGGGATCATCTTCCTCATCACAGCAATTAAGCTTTGATGAATTATTTTCTGGTTCCAAATCTGCACTCCAGCCATCTTCAGGTTTAGTATATTTTTTTTTTTTGGTTTTTGGGCCACTCCCGGCGGTGCTCAGGGGTTACTCCTGGCTATCTGCTCAGTAATCACTCCTGGCAGGCATGGGGGACCGTATGAGACACCGGGATTCGAACCAACCATCTTAGGTTCTGGATCGGCTGCTTGCAAGGCAAACACCGCTGTACTGTCTCTCCGGGCCCCAGGTTTAGTATTTTTTTTAATTTTTTTTGACTATTCCAGTCTACACAATATAGCCTTTCTTGTATCACCAGTTTTAGGTATCCTTTTTGCTTATGCACCTATAGAACTACAAATTGGCTGCTTCACTTATTTGCCCAGAACTAGATTAATTATAGCACCTACCACTCTGTTCCTCCACAGCTTTCTTACTGGCCTTATAAGACAAGAACTTAAGATCATAGGCCATATGATCTCTCTTCTTTTGGGGAAGTATTTTTGGGAGAAGGGAGCACATCTAGCATTGTTCAAGGGCTATTCCTGGTTCTGAGCTCAGGAATGACTGTCAGTACTCAAGGAATCATTGACCTGGGCTGGAATCAAACCAGTTCTGACAGCAATGCAAAACAAGTACATTAACCTCTTGGGTCCCCTAAATCACTTATTCCTCAGTGTGATTTACAACACTGTTACTGATAAGATCTTCATGAACACAATGTTCTAAAATTGCACCTGCCATCAAAGTATCTTGTTTTACTTCACAAACCTCCTAAATTCCCTCCCTTCTACTTTTCAGTGCCTTCCATCATGTTGCCCCCTTTGTAAACTGAATTCTGTAGACAAGTTCTCAGACTCCATTCCTTTGGAATATATGAGATATTATTGTTTTCTGTCCCTCTCCTGACTAACTTTACTCAGCCTGATGCTCTCTAGTTCCAGTCACATTTTGCAGTGAATTGCAATATTTCATTTTTTCTATAGTTAAGTAATATTCCATTGTGCATATGCATCACAGTATCTTTATTTGTTTTGGGTACTTGAATTGTTTCCAGATCTTGGTTATTGTGAGTAGTATAAATAACTATTTGAAATAGTGTGTTTAGGTCTGTGGGTAGATGCCAAGAGTCTTGTTCATTTTTGTTAATGTTATGGTCCAGAGTCGAAGGACAAGACCACACAATTGGAGTAAATCTGAACAAACAGCTCCAACAGCTGCCAACAGCTCCAACTAATTGGCCAGGGTCATCTCTAGAAGGAGACAACCCTGCCCAAGGTCATGAATTGAATTATATAGGGAGGGGAGATAGGGAAGTTCTAGGTTTTTGATGATATTTAAAATGATTGGATGGTGTCTAGGGTACTTTCCTACTGCTCCCTTGTGTCCTTCTTTGATAGGCTACCTAGTATGACCAAGTTGCTTTGCTCGGTGTTAATGGAAATAGGTTTAAG
>PVKC010008445.1:0-28074 GCA_004027635.1 Crocidura indochinensis | reverse complement strand
ACGCTCTTCCGATCTGGATCATTGGAGTCCCAGAGACACAGGAAGAAAATTTCCAGGAAGAATCAACGGTCAAGAACATCATTCAAGAGAAACTTCCAGAACTAAAGAATATATATGATCAAATCTTGCATGCCCGAAGAGTACCAAACAAAAGAAACCCCAGAAAAAATACCCTAAGACACATCCTAGTCACAATGACGAATCCCACAGATAGAGACACAATTCTGCGAATAGCAAGATCAAAAAAGGAAATTACATTCAAGGGGGCATCCTTGAGAGTTACAGCAGACCTGTCATCTGAAACACTCAAGTCCAGAAAGCAGTGGTGGGATATTGTGACAAGACAGAATGAAATGAATGCGTCACCTAGAATACTCTACCCAGCAAAACTCACTATCTGGTTTGACGGAAAAATACATGGTTTCACAGACAAAAAGCAGCTCAGAAACTTTACAGACACAAACCCACGCTTAGGAGAAAAACTGAAAGAACTAATTTAAGACAAGACTAACCAAAAGACACAGCAAATTTCGATATGAAGATGGCATCAAATCCTAGGACAATTCTTTCTCTCAATGTCAATGTACTAAATGCACCATTTAAGAGACACAGAGTAGCTAAATGGATCAAAAAACTCAATCCAACGTTTTGCTGTCTACAAAAAACGCACCTGAATAGTCAGAACAACCATAGACTCAAAGTAAAAGGCAGGAGAACAATGATCCAAACAAACAACACCCATAAAAAAGCTGGAGTGGCTATACTAATATCAGATAATGCAAACTTTATACTCAGGAAGGTTGTTAGGGACAAAGACGGACATTTTATACTAATCAAGGGGTATGTAGAACAGGAAGAAATCACTCTTCTAAACATATATGCACCGAATGAGGGTCCAGCAGAATATTTAATACAATTGTTGACAAAGCTGAAAAATAACATCAATAACAGCACAATAATTGTGGGGGACCTCAACACAGCTTTGTCAACAATGGACAGGTCAACCAAACTGAAACCCAACAAGAATACACTGGACCTGAGGAGAGAAATGGTAGAAAATGGCCTAGTGGATATATGTAGGACACTCCATCCTCATGGGACATTCTCTAGGATAGACTATATGCTGGCACATAAAACATATCTTCAAAATATCAAGAGGATAGATGTTTTGCAGGCTACCTTTGCTGACAACAAGGCTCTGAAATTGTTTGTGAACTCCAAAGGAACAAAGAAGAAAAACTCCAACACCCGGAAGTTAAACAAACGCATACTGAATAACCAGTGGGTCTGAGATGAAATCAAAAAGGAAATCAAAATATTCCTGGAAACATATGATAATAAAGACACGAACTATCAGAACTTATGGGAAACAGCAGAAGCAGTACTGAGAGGAAAATTTATAGCTCATCAAGCACACATCAGGAAGGAAGAAGGGGCTTACCTGAGTAGCTTAATGATGCAGCTTATAGAACTAGAAAGTGCTCAACAAAAGGACCGAAAAAAAGAGAGGCAGAAGGAAATAACAAAGCTAAGAGCAGAAATCAATGAAATGGAAACCCAAAAAACAATCCGAAAGATCAACGAAAGCAGAAGATGGTTCTTTTAAAAAATAAACAAGATTGACAGACCACTGGCAAAAATAACAAAGAAAGAGAGAGAAAAAAAACTTGATAACTCATATCAGGAATGAAAAAGGAGAGATCACTACTGATATGGCAGAGATTCAAAGGGTAATCAGAAACTATTTTGAGGAGCTCTACGCCACTAAAAATGAGAACCTGGAAGAAATGGATTAATTCTTGGAATCTTACAATCTTCCACGGTTGAAGGAAGAGTATGTAGCATATCTAAACACCCCCATCACTATTGATGAAATTAAAATGGTAATCAAATGTCTGCCCAAAAACAAAAGCCCAGGCCTAGATGGATTTACTAATGAATTCTTTCAAACTTTCCAGGAGGAACTACTACTAATCCTGGCAAGATTCTTTCATGAAATCGAAAAAACGGAAAAACTTCCAAATACCTTCTATGAAGCCAACATCACCTTGATCCCCAAACCTGACAGAGATGCAACGAAAAAAGAAAATTACATACCAATATCGCTAATGAATGCAGATACAAAGATCCTCAACAAAATTATGGCAAATAGAATACAATGCCTCATTAAAGAGATCATCCACTATGATCAAGTAGGTTTCATCCCAGGAATGCAAGGCTGGTTTAACATCCGTAAATCTATCAACATAATACAGAACATCAACAACAAGAAAAATAAAAATCACATGATCATATCAATAGATGCGGAGAAAGCATTTGATAAGGTTCAACACCCATTCTTAATCAAAACTCTAAGCAAGATGGGAATGGAAGGAACCTTTCTCAATATAGTTATGGCCATCTACCACAAGCCAATGGCAAATATTATCCTCAATGGAGAAAAACTAAATGCCTTCCCTCTAAATTCTGGCACAAGACAAGGCTGTCCTCTCTCACCACTCCTATTCAACATAGCACTGGAAGTACTCGCTATAGCCATTAGGCAAGAGAAAGATATCAAGGGAATCCAGATAGGAAAGGATGAAGTCAAGCTCTCACTTTTTGCAGATGACATGATACTCTACTTAGAAAACCCTAAAGACTCTACCAAAAAGCTCCTAGAAACAATAGAATCATATAGCAAGGTGGCAGGCTACAAAATCAACACACAGAAATCAATGGCCTTTCTATACACCAATAGTAATAAGGACGAAATGGACATTAAGAAAACAACCCCATTCACACTAGTGCCACACAAACTCAAATATCTTGGAATCAACTTGACTAAAACTGTGAAGGACCTATACAATGAAAACTGTAAAACTCTGCTCCAGGAAATAAGATAGCATACGCGAAAATGGAATCACATACCCTGCATATGGATTGGCAGGATTAACATCATCAAAATGGCAATACTACCCAAGGCATTATACAGATTTAATGCGATCCCTCTAAAGATACCCACAACATTCTTCAAAGAAGTGGATCAGGCACTTTTGAAATTTTTCTGGAATAATAAACGCCCTAGAGAAGCGAAAGCAATCATTGGGAAAAAGAACATGGGAGGAATTACTTTCCCCAATTTTAAGCTTTACTACAAAGCAACAGTTGTCAAAACAGCATGGTATTGGAACATGGACAGGCCGTCTGACCAGTTGAATAGGCTTGAATACTCAGAAAATGTTCCCCAGACATACTTTCACCTAATTTTTGATAAAGAAACAAGAAATTCTAAATGGAGCAAAGAAAGCCTCTTTAACAAGTGGTGTTGGCACAACAGGCGAGCCACTTGCAAAAAGTTGAACTTTGACCCCCAGCTGACATCATGTACGAAGATGAAATCCAAATGGATGAAAGACCTTGATATCAGACCTGAAACCATAGAATACATAGAAACCATAAAAACACTGCAGGACATTGAGACTACAAGCACATTCAAGGAGGAAAATGCACTCTCCAAGCAGGTGAAAGCAGATATTAATAGGTGGGAGTATATTAAGCTGAGAAACTTCTGCACCTCAAAGGAAATAGCGCCCAGGGTACAAGAGCCTCCCACTGAGTGGGAGAAACTATTCAACCAATACCCATCAGATAAGGGGCTAATTTCAAAAATATACAAGGCGCTGACAGAACTTTACAAGAAATAATCTTCTAATCCCATCAAAAAATGGGGAGAAGAAATGGACAGACACTTTGACAAGGAAGAAATACAAATGGCCAAAAGACACATGAAAAAATGCTCCACATCACTAATCATCAGAGAGATGCAAATCAAAACAACTATGAGGTACCACCTCACACCACAGAGATTAGCATACATCACAAAGAACGAGAACAAACAGTGTTGGCGGGGATGTGGAGAGAAAGGAACTCTTATCCACTGCTGGTGGGAATGCCGTGTAGTTCAACCTTTATGGAAAGCGATATGGAGATTCCTCCAGAAACTGGAAATCGAGCTCCCATACGATTCCGCTATATCACTCCTTGGAATATACCCTAGGAACACAAAAATACAATACAAAAACCCCTTTCTTACACCTATATTCATTGCAGCACAATTTACCATAGCAAGACTCTGGAAACAACCAAGATGCCCTTCAACAGACAAAGAAACCGTGGTACATATACACAATGGAATATTATGCAACTGTCAGGAGAGATGAAGTCATGAAATTTTCCTACACATGAATGTACATGGAATCTATCATGCTCAGTGAAATAAGTCAGAGAGAGAGAGAAACGCTGAATGATATCACTCATCTATGGGTTTTAAGGAGAATGAAAGACATTCCTGCAATAATAATAAATTTCAGACACAAAAGAGAAAAGAGCTGGAAGTTCCAGCTCACTCCAGGAAGCTCACCACAAAAAGTGGTGAGCTTAGTTAGAGAAATAACTGCATTTTGAACTGCCCTAAAAATGAGAACCTATGAGGGAAATGGAGAGTCTGTCCAGAGTACAGGCGGGGGGTGGTTGGGGAGGAGGGAATTTTGGGACAATGGTGATGGGAACGTTGCACTGGTGATGGGTGGTGTTCTATACATGACTGAAACCCAAACACAATTATGTATGTAATCAAGGTGTTAAAATAAAAATAAAAAAATAAAAGAAAAAGGGAGAAAGATACCAGTGATTACTTTACATTTGCGGAGAAGAGGTGTTATGTTTTAAATGGAATGTGATGCCATTATATTTATTATATGAGTTTATTTGTAAAATATTCAAATCATTGCAATATCTTTTATCTATGAGGTTTTGCCAAGTCTTGTCTTATCTTGAAATTTTTTTATATATGCACAATTGTTTTAGTACTTATTGTATTTTATCCTAGAAAATCATAGTTTTATTTTAATTCTAGATGTTTGTCAAAAGCTAAATTCTGGGTGAATAATTTGCAGACAGTTCAGTGTCTTGGAACATATCTTTAAAATGGAGAGCTACTTGTGGTAACAATCGTTCTAAATACTCTACTATTCCAAAGAGCGAGAGACTATATTCCTCAAAGCTCTGAGAAAATCATGTCCACACACTTAAAAATATAAATAACAAGTACAATTTTACAATACCTTTTGAAAATAGAAAATCTGACTTTTGATTTTATGAAGAATATAATACTATTTTCTGTGTTTACTTTGTGGAAGTCCAGACTGTTACTGTGGGTAATTTCCACAAGTCTTTGAAGATCCCACCTTAACCTGATTCCATGCCAAGATAATATATACACTTTTACTAAGAAAAATTTGTATTTCTTTCTAGATTCACATTTTGTTGTTCCCTGGCTCTCTCATCTGCCTTTCAGATAGGACTACGCCTAACACATTCCTTCCACATTTTCAAAAAGAATTCACTGTGTTTGAAAACTTATAGTTAAGTTTTTATGTATGTGAATTATCAAGGTGTTGGAATGAATATTCTCCAGAACATTGTTGACTCTTAAAATTTAACCAAACTATATAGATACACACAGTTCTTTGTTTACTAACTTGGTCTCCAAGATATGTAATATAAACTAAGCTCTAGAATATATTTACCCAGAAGATAAGAAAGTAAATAAGAAAATAGCATTTAACACCATAGATTGTATATGTCCAATTTCTTATAAAATTACAACAAAATTTTAGTATATATAAATATATTTAGTATATTATTTATCTTGGTAAAAAATTATATCAATACTGTAATGGTATAGTGCAAACTATTGCTCTAGTTTTGAAGAAAATATTTTCTTTACAACTTGTTGTATTAACTATATATGACCATTATTATATTGCATTTGGTATGTTGATGTTCTCAAAGTCTATCTAGGTAGAAAACTAATTATTTCATCTCTAAAGGAATAGATATTCTAAAAATTTTTAATTATTATAGTTATGATTTCCCTTATAATATTTATATTTTTATATTTGTAAGCCCCTAAATTGGTTCTGCTAATATTATGATTTTTATCTGTGATCTAAGTTTATAAGAAGTACAATAAAATATTATAAAGATATAAAATATAAAATCAGGAATCTTTCTCATAGTTTTTATGTACTATAGAATGCTATGTATTGGTTCTTAGGACTCCTCCTTTTGTATATTCCCTTTTTGTGAAAAGATGTTTGTTCAAAGGTTTGTAAATTGTGTTCCAGGGTGCCACAGTGGTATTGAAGAGCCACCACAGACATCAATTAGAATACAGGTATCACTTCTGTCTATTACTTAGCTGTAATGTGTATCAGTGTATACTTGTGTTTGATAAAACAATTCAGGATTGTTAAACCTGTTGAAAACTACATTGTAGATGGATGAGTTTATGACACAGTGTTTTATATATTAGTCTAAAAAGAAACAATCAGCAGATGCATTATCTTATTCTGTTAACTGTTTTGTTGTTGATTTGCACCCATATTAAAAATTATATGGAAAAACTTGTGAAAATGAGAGATTATTAATATTACTAGCTAGTATTTAAAAGTTGAAATTTGTCTTTGGGGGTTCTGCTGAACGACTTATCCTTTAATATCAAACCCCTGTTAATTTTAAGGAAAATTTTATCCATATGTTTCTGATTCAATTGCTCTTAACTCATTAATATTTTAAAAAGCTATTTGAATTTAAGAAACCTTTTTATGAGCTTCAGTAATTCTTTGTTCTTTGAATTAGGAAAGAGAATTTTGCCAAGAGTTAATGGTACTTGAACCTCAGTGTACTTAAGGGAATTCTAAATTTAGCCAAAAAGTCTAACATCCTATAATTTCCAATAATTTGAATACTTGAAAGCTCTTCCACTTGCTACTCCTTCACATGCCTTATGATTTGCAGTCATTTCTTCTATTTGTGAAAATGACCTTTTTATGCAAAATAGTTATTCTATCTAAAGAATATTGAAATTCAAAGCACTACTCTTTGAAGAATCTAGTTAGATAAAAGTTGAAATTCTGAGACATGGAATTTGTCATTGTGCCTCTAATTATTATAAGTAAGACTATATGATTTTTTATGTTGACCCTGGATTTCTACCAGACATTGAATGGAGAGAAAAAACAACAGAAAAACTAAACATTCAAATGTATTCTTTTTTTTTATTTATTTATATAAATATTTAAAATAAACAATAAAGAAAACACCAAGCTTCTTGATTAATATCGATGGCTTATGTGATATTATTATTGTAATCAATTATCTGAGTCAGCATACATTTTTCTGAGATTCAAGTTGCTATGTTTGAATCAGACTTTAACGAATGATTTACATAGCAATAAAGAAATGCCCACTGAAACTGCTCAGTATTTTAACTGTTTTTTTTGTATGTTTAACCAGCTTAATTGTAAAATAAATTGAGTATTTTGTCTTTAGAGCTGCAACTGTGTCTATACTTTGGGATCACCCCTGCTGGGCTTGGGGAATCAAATGGAGTGCTTGGGGATAAAATATTCAGGTTGGCCATGTGCAAGACAAGCACCCTACCCACTGTACTATTGCACTAGTGCCCTTAAAAATAATTTTTAAAAGATAAGCCTATCATTAGGACACACACAGACCAGTATTTGGAAACTTTTTGTACTGAAGTTACTTGTAACCAGAAATAAAAATGGTGTATATGGTCTCAAAGATGTCAAAAAATTATGAAGAAAGATGAGAAAAGTCAGAGATGCACAGGTGAAGAATCACCATGGTCTTTAGATCAATGACTTTAATATATAATAAAGAAGGCTTACTAGCATATTATTCAAAACTTGAACACATCTTTAGTTATCAGTGTTACTATTCAAATTTAGGAGATTATATAACACAGAATTAGATTACCCTTGGGTAAGGTGAGGATCAACTCACAGAGGATTGTCAGTAATATTTTTCAACCACTACTTTATGGGATGTATCAAGGAGACATAAGAATAAGAAAGAGTTAAGAAAGCAATACTGGGCAGCTTCAATGATCATGGCTTCTAAACTTGGAAATATAAACTTGAAACATATGATCTCATATTACTTCCAGACAAACACAAATTTGCCAGTGCATTGGCAATGCTTCTTTTATTTTATTTGTCTAACAATTATAGATGAAGGTTAAATATTGTTGTAGAATGAAAGTCATGATTTTTTGCATAGCACGAGCATTTATTTAGGAAGAACTAAGTGTTTTAATATAAAATATCCTAGAAAATTAACTAAGTAAGTATTTGGTGTGAAAATTTTTCCTTAAATGTTATGATATGGTAGAAGCTCATGAAATAAATGCATTTTTAAAATCTTCAAGCCTAACCAAGGGACTACAAACTATTCTGATAAAATGTTGATGATAAGAATGATATCAGGCCAGCTCCATAGACTCACTATATTCTTGAAAGAGATATAAACCAAGTCATGAAAAATTATGAGTACACCTGACACACAACTAAAGCTGGAAACCTAAGGAGGGGAGGGCAGGCCAAGACCCCTCCTTGCTGAAGTTACACTGGCTGCCCTATTACAGAAATTTGCCACTTCACTAATGGTCCAGTTTCAACAATTTTAATGGCTTTTTACAGAGACACCAATCTATCAAAATTCCAAGTATGCTGGTGTTTGGGCTGACATCTCCAAAACTTCTTTGAAATGAGTGTGGACACTCTTCCCTTTGGTTTCTCATATATTTCCAGAAGCTCTGGTTGCCTAAACTACAGCCCAGTATCAACCACAGTCCAGTATTAAAAGTCGCAGTATCAACAATAGTATTTGAAATTCTTGAACCGCAAGACAATAACAATATTTTAATCATTGTCACCCTTAAATGAACACAACAATGTGTATTTAAAGTCACCTAATGTGAAAAAAGAAAAGAAGTACCAGAATGATCAATTATCAATAAGAGTTTACTGAACCTGGCAATGACTTAATAACCTCATTGAAAGATGCAATATTTTCACATTTTCTTAAAACTACACTTTTTTCTTTACTTCTCTCTTCTATTCTTTTACTTTCTTCTCCCTTCCTTTCTTCCCAGATTCTTACATCTATCACACCTCAAGATATATTTGTTCAATGAAACTTGTTTTTCCACTGTTACTAGTCAACAACTTAGAGAGCTAAAAGCTTTACTGATACCCAACTCAGAATATTTAGTGCACAATGATAGGTAGTTTATTTTCTTGAGTCCCAAGTTGGCCAAAACTGGAATGCTTTTCTAGAGGGATCAGGGAATGGAAAGAGACCAGAAAGTGGAACAGAGAAGCAAACAATTCGTCTGAGCTCACTAAAGTCCAGATAGTAATCAGGAATTAATTATTATTTGGCTAGTCACAACTTTAAGAAAAATGGGGTATTGATATAGCTATTTTTAATTTTTCCCTTACATAGTACCTTTCTTTATTTTTAATAATATTTTTTATTTAAAAAACTTCGTTACAAACATGATTGTGGTTGTGTTTCAGTCATATAAGAGGACACCCTCCATCACCAGTGCAACATTTCCACCACCAAATATCCCATTCTGCCCCAACCTGTACTCTAGACAGGCTTTCTATTTCCCTCATGCATTCTCATTGTTAGGACAGTTCGCAAAGTAGTTATTTCTCTAACTAAACTCACTACTCCTTGTGGTGAGGTTCATGATGTGGGCTGTAACTTCCAGTCCTCCACTCTTTTGTCTCTGAAAATTATTGCAAGAATGTCTTTCGTTTTTCTTAAAACCCATAGATGAGTGAGACTATTTTTGAGTCTCTCTCTCTATATTTACTCAGCATAATTATTCCATGTACATCCATGTACAGGAAAATTTCATGACCTCATCTCTCCTGACGGCTGCATAATATTCCATTGTAAAAAAAGATTCCATTGTGCTCTTCTCTCCTCCTCTCTGCCGAGCCAGACTACGGACTGGGACCCCCACTGGTAAGATGGTCCCACTCGGCCCACGTGGGGCCAATCGAGCCATATGATTGGGGATGCCAGAAACATAAAGACCACCACCAGCCATGCATCTGCCTCTTTTCAACTCCTCTCTGCTGAGCCAGACTATGGACTGGGACCACCACTGGTAAGATGGTCCCACTTGACCCACGTGGGGCCAATCGAGCCACGTGATTGAGGATCCCAGAAACATAAAGACCACCACCAGGCATGCCTCTGCCTCTTCTCTCCTCTCTGCTGAGCCGGACTACAGACCATAACCTCTCCAGGCCCCATACCCAAAAAAGCGCGGCCGTGGAAACCCCTGATTCCATATCAGCAAGGGGACTCATGCAAATTCTGTTTATGGGTGATCATCCTCCCACTGTAACTTTACCTTGTCTTCTTTCTTTGCGTCTTTGTTCACATAATTAAAAAAAATAAAAAAAAGATTCCATTGTGTATATGTACTATCGTTTCTGTCTTTCTTTCCTTCTTTCTTCCCTTCCTTCCTTCCTTCCTTCCTTCCTTCCTTCCTTCCTTCTTTCTTTCTTTCTTTTCCTTCCTTTATTTCTTTCTTTCTTTCTTCTTTGCTTCCTTCTTTCTCTTTCTTTCTTCTCTTTCTCTCTTTTTCTTTCTTTTTTCTCTCCCTTTCTTTTTCTTCTTTCTTTCCTCTTTTCTTTCTTAAACTTTCCATTTACTTGGAAACAAATGTAGATTATGATCAATTATATCAATTATGTCATACATCATTTTTAAATAAGGTAATTTACAAAAAATATTCATATAAGACACAAAACATATATCTTTTAACCTATATGGATGGATTAATTTTCCTTTTTTCAAAGTTGTCATAAAGAAAAAATATTAAAAGCATTATTTATAAGATTATACGTATAAAGAATGTATTTAAAGGCATTGGGGTGATATTTTATATGAGACAAGAACTCTTTATGAATTTAAATTTTTTATCAGTATTATAAATTATTATTGCTGTAAAATGGCTTTTGAAAATGTGTGAACCAGTGAGAGAGTACTTGTGTCACAATACAGTGAGAAGATACTTGCCCTGAAGAATATCAAGTCTGTTTAATTGTTGACATGACTTTAGGTATACAGGGATCATTCTTTAGGTATACCAGGGATCATTCTTGAGCAGCACTGGGAATATCTCAAAAAAATTAAAAAGAATAATAAAGGGCCCAAGCGGTGGTGCAGTGGTAGGGCATTTACCTTTCATGCAGCAGTTTTAGGATAGAAGGCAGTTTGATCATCCGGGGTGCCATATGGTCCCCCAGTTTAGGAGCAATTTCTGAGTGCATAGCTAAGAGTAACCCCTGAGCATTACTAGATGTGGCCCCAAAACCAATAATAATAATGATAATAGTAATAATAATAATAATAAACAAAATAAAACAATAACAATTTGCTTTTTAATCTTTCTATTATTTTTATCTCTTTATAATATACTCAGCCTGGCATATTTTATCAAGCAATATGAATTTGGATGCATACTCTCATCTTAAAAGATATATTTTTAAAGAATTCCATTTGACAAAATAAATGACACCAAGAACCTTGAGAAATTGAAAACAATCATTTTTAATAAAGTATAATTATTTTAACAGAAAATTTGCTTTATAAAAACCAATTTTGATCTTTTTTCCTTTCTTTCCTCTAATAGATACTTTGTACTGAAGTAGTTGAAATATAGTGAAGTGTTAGAAAAATACTGGATGAAGCAGCGGCACAGATAGTTTCTGAGTTTAATGATATTTTTCTTATCTCCATTATCGTTTGTGAAATACAGATTTCTGTTTTGTTTCCTTAATTTATGTTAAATTTCTCAGACTTGCCAATAATACTAGATGCTTTTTTACTAGGGTAATTTAGAAGACAAAGCTGTGTGCAATTCTAATTCTGTGCAGAAAAATTCAGATTCACTGACTGTAGAGTGGAGAAAACAACTGTTGCTTCATAGTCATAGCAGCAAACTGGGTCATCTCAATTCATTATCTCTGGCAATGATTCTTTTTTTGGTTTTTGGGTCACACCTGGCAGTGCTCAGGGGTTGGTTACTCCTGGCTCCATGCTCAGAAATTGCTCCTGGCAGGCACAGGGGACCATATGGGGCACCGGGATTCGAACCAATGACCTTTTGCATGAAAGGTAAACGACTTACCTCCATGCTATTTCCTGGGCCCCTCTGGCAATGATTTTAATTCATTACAAACTCAAAGAATTCTATTTCTTTCCAATAATTAAAAAAAACGTACTTTCATTTTTCTGTAGTTTTCAAATAATTTCCTTCAAAACCTTGTCATGTGAATCGAAGCAAAATCCAAAAAGCAGATACTTTTTGAATGTGTTATTTTTTATTTTTATTTTGTTTTTGTTTTGGGGCCACACCCATTGACGCTCGGGGGTAAGTTACTTCTATGAGGTTAAGAAATCACTCCTGGCTTGGGGGGACCATATGGGACTCCAGAAGATCAAACTGGTTCGTCCTAGGCTAACGCTTGCAAGGCAGACGCTTTACTTATAGTGTAACAGCTCTGGCTCTGATACTTTATATTTAAATGTAGCATCTTTCATATTTAGACACAAGCAGAACTTATTGGATAATAGTTGATGATCAATTGTCAGAACAAAATAATTGAAATATATATTCACTGTCCCAAATCTTCCATTATTATTTACTATTAACTATCTTATCTAATTTTTGAGAAAAAATAATGTAAAGATATGAAAGAAGACAACAATGGGGATATAGGATATATACTTATAGTCTCTAGTTTATTATTTCTCAAATAGTAGTTATATCTAAAACCATGCTCAGGATAAGAGGGAAAAATTTCCTTAAGGCACCAGTTCTAAGGATTGAAGTCAAGAAAGAGGAACACACCTCCCCAGGACACAATAGAATCAGGCATTTGTGGAATCCTAATAGCATTAAAGAGAAAAAACATCCTAATAATCAGCAGTAGGATGTGTAGAAGGAAATTTCTCTCTTCCTCCTTTTACCATCATACCCCTATCCAACCTGCACCAGCATGCTGTGAACTGAACTATTGCAATATGCTCCTGTTAACTCACAAGTTCAGGATCTCCTCAAATGAAATTTGAAACTAAACCCCATCCGTGGAGGGCAGAGACCAATTTAGTAATCAAGAAAACTTTCAAGTGTGTTTTTTTTCTTTGGTGTCCACCAGACAAATAACAAATCAATTCTTCTTACTACCAAATTTTTAAATATGGAAGCTTTAGAAAATTCAATTATCTGGTGTACCGACCGGATAATCTCAGCAACAAATTATTCTGTTAAGAACATAGCCTTGACATAGTCATTTTTGCAACACTAAACAAAACCCTAGATTTTTAATGAGTGGTTTTATTCATCAATGATTATTCTGACATGAGAACCCTCTTTATAGCTTCTTTCTCATTTCCTCTTCATTCCCTTTATTCTACTTTTTACTATAAATCTATGAGTTCTACTTTTTATCCTAGAAATAATTAAGAGAACACACTTGTTCTTAATGAAAGAGAGACCAGAAACCTATAAAAATGACCAGAAACAGAATCCAAAAATTGGGTTGTTGGCAATTTAGCAAAAAAGACATGAAATATCTTGATATCTCTTAAGTAATAGAAACTTTGGTGGACGTTTTCACATTTATAATTCGAGATTAGGCTAGTTTCATTGAAGGTGGGTCATTCTCATTGTGCTTCAAGTTTATAGATCCTGACTAATGTGTCAGAATTTGGGAGGAAAAAAATCACAAGAAACACTAAATTTTATAATACTGGTTTTATCAAATAATAGCACACAAAGTAGACTTGATGAAATATGCATGTATAAAACTATAGTCCAGTTACCAGACAAAATTGTGTGTGCATTCACATGTAACTCTCTGCTGCAAAAATGCTACCTGAGTTCAGGAGGTTGATGTAATGTGCTAGAGGCTGGGCAGAGTTCTAAGCATCTTTGGTATTTTTCATATGTAGAGTGTACTTTGGACTCATTTCTTGAGTCAGGAAGCTGGACAACATTAGCTCTAACATTGACTCATATTTTCTGTATTAGTATCAGCTCCTTTCTTTATTATTCTTGGTTCCCTACTCAGAGTGGTCTGAGTGATGGGTTAACTAGAATGAAAAAGGTGTTTCACTGGATTGTCTGCCTCACTAGTCTTTTCTGAAATAGTACTAGAGTTGAAATTTAGAGACATACTAAACTTATTTTGTCTATTTTAAGGTTTTTATTTTAAATCTTTTAGCATGTTTCCAGATTATGATGTATAGTTTAGGAAAAAAAAAAAGTCTGGTCCTTATTATCCAGTGGCATTCCAGAAGTCAGGAGGTTCAACAAAAAACCTTGATTCTAGAGAAAATACGTTTACTTGAAAAGTTGCTGGTCTATTGTGTTTAATGTGAATTTTTTTGACTCTGGGCTTGAGTCCTGGAGGTTGGTTCTCAGCTACTAGAGTACAGGCCTAAATGCCTAACAAAGAAATGGTGTAACTGGGGCCGGAGAGATAGCATGGAGGTAAGGCGTTTGCCTTTCATGCAGAAGGTCATCGGTTCGAATCCCGGCGTCCCATATGGTCACCCGTGCTTGCCAGAGGCAATTTCTGAGCATTGAGCCAGAAACAATCCTGAGTATTGAGCCAGGAAAAATCCCTGAGCACTGCCGGGTGTGTGGCCTAAAAACCAAATAAATAAAAAAAAATAAAAAGAAATGGTGTAACTATTTATACAAATCACTGATTAAATACTGAAAACAAGAGATACAAAAATTTAAAACGGTCCTTTAAAGATGACAAATTGGGATAAGGGGTCTGGGGCACTAAGGAATACTTGCAGAGAAAAGTTGATACTGGTTATGGGGCTGATGCAAGATCATTATATATATATGTATATAAACATGTAACATATATAATACATATTTTAATAAATAACTTTTTAATAAATAAAAGGAGGCCTATGTAGGAAATACCTGTAAAAGAAATTTCATGCAAAATTGAATGGTGTAGAACTGGTGTTAAGTTTATGTGACAAGTTGTAATGTTTATAGAGTAACCAGTATCCACATATTTATTAACTAAAATAATTATAAAGTTCTTTGAATAAATTAAAATGTAATGAAATTTAATATTGAGGCCAGTAAGCAGATGAATCTGTCAGTCATTGCATTTGCCTTTGTAGTTTCTTATCAAATATCACTAGGAAATATTTCCTAAGTTTTTTCTTCAACTTATATTTCCATATTAAAAAATCTTAGTAATATTTTATATGTCTGTATCTCATCCAACTTTTATCTTAACCTTTTTATTTATTTTATATTTTATTGATTTATTATGATTTACATAGTCCATCATAGTTGGGTTTACAACCAATGAATCAGGGACAATTCCAACACTACTATTGACCTCCTTCTACAAATATTCCCCAGGTGCATTCAATTCAACCCCACATACTGCTATCCTGCCTGTATAATAGGCCTGTTTTAAGCTTAGATAGTTAAATTTTCAGTGCTGGACACTTGCCTCGGCTGACCTTCTAATGACCTCAGTTTGATCAGCGGCATCCCATATGGTCCACTGAGGCAAGAAAGATTTATGAGCACATAGCAGGGCTTAACCCATGAGCACCACCAAGTGTACCCTTACCAATAAACCCAAAACAACAAAAAATATATATAATATGTATGTCTCTTGATTTCATTATTGTTGCTGTTGGTTTGGATATTTAGTTATGTCCTTTATTAACATTATCATGCATCTGAGACAACTTGGCTTATGGCTTCCATCCTTTCTTGTTTGTGTTTCTCCTCCTCTACTCACTTTATTTCCTTCTCACTATATTTTGGGGCAAGGGTGTTTGAGACACCTCATTGCATTTCTTCTTGCAGTTATTCTAAATACCACATATAAGTGATATCATTCTGTATTTATATTTTCTCTAGCTTACTTCATTTAAACATAATATATTTCAATTCCTTCTATATTGCTGCAAATTGTATGATGGTATCATACCTAATAGCTATGGAGTAGTTCATTCATTGTGTATATATACCACATCCTCATGATCCCCTCATCTTTTGTTGGAAATCTAAGTTGATTCTAATCTTAGCTATTGTGCAAAGATTAGAAAGAGGTGCTCATACAACCTTTTGTATGAATGTTTTTATGTCCTGGGGATAGATACTTAAAAGAGAGATAGCTTGGTCATATGGCAGCTAGCTCAATTTTGAGTTTACTGAGAATCCTCCTTAGTATTTTCCATAGGGCTTTGTCCAGGCAAATTTCTCACCAGCAGTGAATGAATTCCTTTCTCAACACATTTCTGCCAACAGATATTGTTCCCATTATATTTGAGATGTGTGATCCTAACTGGTAAAAGATGATATCTCCTTGATGTCTTGATTTGGATTTTCCTAATGGTAAGTGACAATGAACAATTGTTTATGTTTATTTATTCTGATGATAGCTTAAATCTTTATGGTAGCATGAAAGGATATTTTAAAATAAGTACTTAAAACCCCTTTGACCTTAAAATATAAATGTCTCAATGGGACCTAGATTATTATTTTCTATATAGAGTATCTATTTTGTGAGAGTTTCAATGTAACCCTCTGTACTGAGCTGCTACGATGGTACTTTTATGGTGAATATACCTAAAATTAAGAATATTTTTTCAAGTAATTTTTATTTTGACACCATGATTCACAAAGTTCATTATAGTTTCACTCATACAGGAATCCAGCAATAATCCCACCCACCACCATTGTCAATTTACCTCCATCAACTTCCCCATATTCCCCCATGCCACCACTAGCCTGCCTGCTTAACCCACATAAAAAGTTTAATTATTTATTTTGGATTTCATATTTTAACATTGATAGCTTTGCAGTTTAGGTATACCATTATAAAACACTTCTATATCACTGATGTTTCCAAGACCTTGGACTCCTGCCCCTGTCATCTCCTACCTGCCTCTACTCACTCCCATGTCTTTCCTTCCATGTCCTTTTAATATGTATTAAAATTCTTATCAAGAACAATGTGAATTAAAATTTTTTTCACAGTTACATTTAAGGTGCATAGTGATAATGAATTAGGGCAATTCCCACTACCAGTGTTGACCTCTCTTCACCACTGTTCCTAGCATGCACCCAGCATGCATCCACACTTAGCCCACTGGACTGCTAGTTTAACATGTCTCATTTGAGTATAGCTTATTGTAGTTTGGGTATTTTGATTCTATTGTCATTAAATTTGAGTTGGGTATTAGGTCTGATCTATTTCTATTTACACTCAATTCTCATGAGACCATTTTTCATCTGGTACCATTCATTTTTTTCCTCAGTTAGTTGGAACCATAGAAAAATGAGGCTAAACAAAATAATTCATGCTCTGTAGTTCCATTATAAAAAAGAAGGAAAGAAATTAGACAGTACCCTCTGTTTAGAAATAATAAATATAAATATCAAAGAAGAAAAAAAGAAAAGAAAAATAAGAGAGGAAAAGTTAACCTCTCAGAAGAGAAGTTTAGAGTAGTAATATGGAGGATGCATATAGAAATCAAAGAAAGAATAGACCAAGATGATGGGAATGCCAGCTAGTCTTTCCATTATGGAAAGCAATATGGAGATTCCAGAAAAAAAACTGGAAATCCAGCTCCCATATGATTCAGCTCTACCTCTACTAGGGAAATAAATACCCTAGGAACACAAAAATCCAGGTCAGAAATTCCTTCCTCACCCTTATATTCATCGCAGCACTATTTACAATTTTCAGATTCTGGAAACAACCAAGATTCTGCTCAACAGATAAATGGCTAAATAAACTGTGGTATATATATACACATAATGGAATATTATGCAGCCATCAGGAAAGATCAAATCATGAAATTTTCCCATATATGGATGGACATGGAAACTATTATGCTGAGTGAAAAAAGTCTGAAGGAGAGAGACACAGAATAGTCTTGCTTCTCTATGGGTTTTAAGAAACATTGAAGACATTACTGTGATAATGCCCAGAGATGAGGGCTGGAAGGACTGACTCACGATATGAAACTCACCTAAAAGTGTGGTGAATGCAGTTGGAGAAATAATACACTAACAACTAGCATTACAATGTTAATGAATGAGAGATTTCAAATACAGCGAGGGGTGTTGGAGGGGGAATTGGGTGGTATTGGTGGTGGGAATGTTTCACTGGTGAAAGGTGGTGTCATTTTGTGACTGAAACCCAACTGCAGTCCTATCTGTAGTCAAGGTGTTTAAATAAAATTAAAAAAATCAAAACAAAAGAGCTACCTTTTTAGTATGATGGTAACATATAATGATGGCAGCAATTTGCAATTGTTGCTGTTTACTACTAGCTGGTATTTTTAGTAGTGAAAAAAGTAAACATACACCAATAACTAAATAAATAAAACTCATAACAGACTTCTCATACCACTTTATGACCTGGGACTGTGGTCGGCAACATTTTTCTTTCAACTGAGCCAAATCTTGCCAAAACCATGATTGATATTTATTTCGAGAGCCACATTTTTGTTTTGTTTTGTTTTGTTTTGTTTTCATTTTTTTTGGCTGTTGTTTGTTTTGGCAGTGCTCAGGGATTACTCTTGGCTCTATGCTCAGAAATTGTTCCAGGCAGACTCAGACGACCATATGGAATGCTGGGATTCGAACCACCAACCTTCTGCATGAGAAGCAAACGCCTTACCTCCATGCTATCTCTCTGGCCCTGGGAGCCACATTTTTAAAATAAAAAATACATAGGGTGGTACACTGTTTTTAGCTTTGATAAGTTTTTATTGAGAATATTCTGCATGCAAGTATCCATATAGGTCGGAAGGATACAAATAACACAACTAATAAAACAAACACTTTAGAACGATATCATTTATCAATAACGTTAAATTCCAAAAAAGTTCCTTACAATGTAGAGAAAATTACATCCTAACGATGACTGACACAGTCACAAGCACTAATGTGAACATTGGCTTTGCATTTCCTTGGAAAGTTTTTGTAAGTCAGGTTTGTATGTTGTTGTTTTTAATTTTAGGCACGATTCCAGGTTCTCATTGATGAGATGATTTTTCAATTAACTCTTGCTAAGATTCAATCCTGAAAATGATTGTTCGCATAAATATATACACCCAAACAAGGAAACAACAGCAAACACTAGCTTTTTTAGTTGATTATATGAGTCAGGAATACTATTCGAGGTGTTAAAAATCAAGATATCTTCCTTCTCCAGGTCTTTCAAAGCAGACCACTTATGCTGTGAACTAAGTTCACATTTGTGTTTCTCCAATCTTTCTAAATTAGCACAAAGATGTTCAAATTTCAAGCCCCACAGTTCTTTTTTTTTAATCCAGCAATTGCATTTCAAAGGTGCCAATGTCGATATTAAAGGGAGAAAAATTTAATTCTGTTACAGTGGCATCCAGAGGTTTTTAACAAAGGCAAACATCTCTTTGCTCTTTCTGAAATCCTGAAACCTCTTGAGAAAAGCTTCCCTTATATTTAAAAGTTCTGTTTTAAAATAAGTAATGCCAATATCAGAATTATTTTCTTGGCGATGTTTCAACAGGCTTGGAAGGTGAATCAAAGTTTCTCTGTCAAAATCTTGAGCAAAAACAGATCATTTGTTTTCAAGTGAAATAACTTCTAACATAGAAAATATTGTGTTTCCTTTCCCTTGCAGTTTATGATTAAGCTGATTTAGATGTGAAGCAACACCCACCATGAAATACAGTTTTTAAATCCACTGATTGTTAATTCTGGATAGTGAACACTCTTCTGGAGGAAAAATGTTTTGATATCTGATAATAAGGAAGCAAAAGATTTCAAAACGTGTCCTCTTGATAACCAAAATGTGCTGAAAATTTGAAAACCTACAATATGGAGATGAAACATGTAAAAGAGAAAAACCTTTTAACAATCTTTAAAAGCAAGAACAGTGTTCCAGAGAAAATTAGTGATTTCACTGAATGGAAAAAAAAATCTATTGACACTTTAGTGTGTGCTGCAAGAAACCAAACTAAAATACACACAAAAACAAAAATGGAACTTTGTTAAAGGCATATGATATATTATCATAAAGGAATTAAGATAGAGTGCCTGAAACATTTTTAAAAATAATTTTTATTTAAACATATTTGTTACAAAATTATTCATACTTGCATTTCAATCATAGAATATACACCACCCTTCACCAGTGCACTTTCCCCACCACCAATGTCCCTTGTTTCCTTCCACTTCACCCTCCTCTGTTTATGTCAGGAGCAGGCAGTCAGTATAATTTTTTTTCTCTAGCTCTATTTTCTTTTATGGCACTGACGTTTGCAAAATTTCCTTTATGACACCATGGTTTGCAATATTGTTAAATAAAGGGCACCATGCATGTCACTTATCCATTTTCAGCATCCAGTTCTTGTCCAGAGTGATAAGTTCCAACTATCAATGTCATAATGTACCTTTCTCTATTCTAACTGAACTCACCACTTTTTGTGGCAAGCTTCCTATTATGGACTAATCCTCCTGTCCCTCATTCCATTTTTCTCTAGATATTATTACCATATTGCCATTTATTATTCTTATATGCCACAAATGAATATTCTGTGTCTACACCTCTCCTTCCAACTCATTTCACTCAGAATAATCTGATGTGTTGATGCATGTGCATGGTTCAGTGTTTTTGTGTAGTCACAAGAAACAGAAGTTACACACCCGTACATTGTATCCACTCATTGTATGATACTGGATTCAGAAAAACTTCCTGCTGAACTAAACTCCATGACAGATGACACTATAAAGATAATTTGTGAAATTCACAATTGTGATCAAATCCAGGATATTCACCACCACGGGTGAGAGTATGGATGCCCACTACTAGCATCTTCTCCATGAAGAAGTGAAGTGGCTGTTCTGGGGAAGGGTTCTCTCTCACCTTGTTGGCAAGAGAGACGAAGTAGTGCAGTTCCTGTGAGAGGAGAACTCTGAATTTGTACAGCCTCAGTTGGACAAGGAATGGGTAGCTAAACGTGTGTATTTGGCAGACATGATTCATTTTCTCTATGAACTTAATATTTCTCTGCAGGGGAGTTTCACAAGTAGTTTTTACAGTGAGACATAAGATGGATGTGTTCAAGAAAGAATCTGATTCTGGGATAGCTGTGTCTGAGAAGGAGATATTGAAATGTCTCCACTCTTACAAAAAAAATCTGATTGGCACTTATATTATGCAGAAAGCCATAATCAATATGAAAAACAGCATTTAAGGGCATTAGCTCACAACTTTAATCATGAGTACTCTGAACATGAGAATCCACAGAAAAGAAAACTCTGGGTTGAGAATCCCTTTATGGAAGATGCCCACTCTTGTGCAAAATAAAATATGTGTTTTAAAATCCCTCCAGGCACTATATTTCTAAACCCCACCCAACCTAGTCTTAAGAAGCAGGATAGCAGGAAAGAAATAATAAACCAAGCTAGCCAGGAAAGGATGATCATGGAGTCCATTGCCTTTACTTTGTACTCTCTTCCTCAAGTTCAGAAAGGTAGAACACCTCTTTCTTTATTAAAACCAATTCCCAATACCAGGAAGCCTCAGGTCAAAAGAGAGAGACAAAAATACATATTCAGTTCACTTTTACATATCAAAGGAGGAGGTTTAAGAAAACCTCCTTCTTTTCTTTGGGGGAAAAAAAGTACAAAATAATCATTTATCCACATATATATTGATTGATTGATTGATTGTTTTTTGACATCTTTATTTTGGTATAGATATTGAAGTGGATGTCTCCTTTTCTATTTTATATTATTTTATCTTATCTTTCTCCTTCTTTTTGCACTCCGGCATGATTTGAATTCAGAACCGAGACTAATGTGTGGTGCTTCTCTTTATTGTTGTAGGACTTACTGATATCTAATTTGACATTTCTTTTTGTATTGTTATTGTGTTTCCATTACCTTTCTCATGTCCTCTCTCAAACAGAGGCAGATAGCCACTAGAAGGACTCCACCCATTTTCAGCATATTTTTAATTAATTTATTTATTTAAGTATTTTTATTATTTTTTTGCTTAATCTTTTCCACATTCTATTGCCTTTCTTTCCCTCAAACAAAACCACATAACTCGATTTATCTAGGTTAGCCTCTCAAATAGAGGGAGAAACAAGGGAGGGCAATAGGACCAAACAGATGTATGATCACTGATAGTAAGCTAGACAAAGAGGGGACCACCTACTCTAGCAGCCTGGGGGGTCATTGTGGGGGATATAGGTTGCAGAAAGGGAATGGGGAAGGGGGGAGGACAAATTTGGTGGTGGGTATTCCCCTGATTCAATGTTAATATGTACCAAAAATACTAATGTGAAAAATATGTAAGCCACTATGATCAAAATAAAAAAATTAATAAAAAATATTATACATAATTATAGGACTTTGTAGTGAGAAGTTGATTGAAAATTTTTTAAATCTGAACAGCCATTTCTGTTATTGCCGGATTCTTTGTAATATGGAAGAAAGTAAAGGTTTTATGTTTCTTCCTTTCAGCTTGATTTGTTCTTTTATCATTACTATACCTAGATCTCAATGACAAATCTATGGCACGCGTGCCAGCGGTGGCACGTGAAGACTTTGCAGCTGGCATGTGGGAAGGTCCGCAATTAAGATATACAGTGCAGTGGGAGGCAACAGGGCCAGACTGGCCATTGGGAGGACCTGACATTGTGTGACAGTTTGAGCACTGCAGCACATAGGTGTTCAGAGTAACTAAAAAGGGAATGGGGAAGGGGGGAGGACAAATCTGGTGGTGGGTATTCCCATGATTCAATGCTAATATGTACCTAAACTACTAATGTGAAAGATATGTAAGCCACTATGATCAAAATAAAAAATCAAATTAAAAAAATCTAATCATTGTTTGTCTTTGTAGTTATTTGAAATAAAACATATTAGTGATATCACTCCGTATTTATCCTTATTCTTCTGGCTTGCTTAATTTAACATAATATTTTCTCATTCTATATATGTTACTGAAAATTGCATGATGGAATCATTTCTTACAGCTATGTAGTATTCCTTTGTGTATATGTACCACATCTTCATGATTCACTCATCTGTTGTTGGACAACTAGGTTGAGCTCATGTCTTGGCTATTGTATTGAGTGCTTCAATAAATGGTGTATGAAAATCTTTCTGGGCCCGGGAGATAGCATGGAGGTAAGGCGTTTGCCTTTCATGCAAAAGGTCATTGGTTCAAATCCCAGTGTCCCATATGGTCCCCCGTGCCTGCCAGGAGCAATTTCTGAGCATGGAGCCAGGAGTAACCCCTGAGCGCTGCCGGGTGTGACCCAAAAACCAAAAAAAAAAAAAAAAAGAAAGAAAATCTTTCTGTCCTGGGGGTAGATACACAAAAGAAGGATTTCTGGGTCATATGGCAGCACAATTTTGAGTTTACTGAGGACTTGTCTATACTGATTTTCATAGGATTTGGGCCAGGCAACATTCCACCAGCAGTGGATGAGAGTTTCTTTCTTACTGCATCCCAGCCAATAGAGATTGGCCCCATTATTCTGATATGTATCAATCTCATTGGTGTAAGATTGTACTTTATCGTTTCCTTGATTAGAATTTCCCTAATGATAAGTGATGATAAGCATGTTTTTGTGTCTCTGTTGGCCATCTGTTGTCATTCCTCAGAGAAGTGTTTGTCTATACTACTTAACATTTATTCATGATAATTTTTACTTTTATGGAATGAAACTTTGTAGTTTGTATATCTTAGATATCAAATATTTATCTGATATATTGATTGCATAATTTCTCCCATTCTGTTAGCTGTCTTCTAGTTTAAACCCGTGTTTTATCTTGAAATACAGAAACTTTTAATTTGAGTAATCCCATTTCTTTAGGTTTGTTGCTATAGCTCTTGCCATTGGCTTTCTTTCATCAAAGTTTTTGGAGGTATAAGTCTTAGAGTATTCTGCCTATGTTTTTCTCAATGAATTTTTTTACAGCTTCTGGTTCATTTTCAGATCTTTAATCCATTTTAGTTGACTTTTGTGTAGGGTGTGAAGTATGGATCAATCTTTTATTTCTTACAGGTGGTTATCCCGTTGTTCCAGCACCATTTGTTAAAAAGACTGTCTTTGTTCCATATGAAGTTCTTGGTTCCTTTGTCAACTATTAGTTGACTATATATGTGTATTCTACTCTGACAGATTGATCAGTGATCTATGTTTGTTCTAGTACCATGCTGTTTTGATCACTATGGTTATATAGTAAAGTTTCAGGATAGGTAAATAGATGCTACTCTTGTTTTTCAATATAGATTTGGCTAACCTAGTTCTTTTACAGTTTCACACGAATTTTATAATTGATTTTTCTATGTCATAAAAAATGATTTTTGAATTTCGAGAGGGATTACATTGAATCTATATAGTAGTTTAGATCCAAAGGTCATTTTGATGTTGTTGATTCTTCCTATCCATGAGCATGGGATGTTCTTCTAATTCCTTCATTGCTCTTCAATTATTTTAAAGAACTGAGAAGTTCTCATGGTATCTTTATTTTACATCTCTTGTTAACTTTATTTCTAGGTACTTGATATTTTTAGATACTATTTTAAATGGGATGGACTCCTTTATTCTTTCTTCTCTGCTGCATTATTTGTACAAAGCAATACTACTGTCTTTTTGTATTGCCTTTGTAGCTGTCCACTTTGCTGTATTGATTTATTATTTCTAGGAATTCTTCTAGGAATTCTGTGACTCTTAAAGGATTTTTTTTAGTTATTGAGTCACACCTGGTATCGCTCAGGGGTTACTCCTGGCTCTATGCTCAGAAATTGCTCCTGACAGGCCCGGGTAACCATATGGGATACCAGGATTCAAACCGATGACCTTCTGCATGAAAGGCAAATGCCTTACCCTCCATGCTATCCCCCCGGCCCCTCGTAAACGATTTTGATTTGTATCATCATCTGCAAATGGAGATAGTTTGAATCCCTCTTTCTCTGTTAGAATTCCTTTGATTTCTTTTCTTGTCCTAGCTATGGCTAGGACATCTAATAATATGTTCAATAAGAGTGGAGACAGTGGACAGCCTGGTCTAGTATGTGATCACAGTGAAACTGCTCTCAATAGTTTATATTAAGGATAACGTTGACTGTGAGCTTCTTATAGATAGCTGTAATTATTTTGAGGAATATTCCTTCCAAACCTATTTTGCTGAGTAATTACATCCTGAATGGGTGTTGGCATTTTGTCAAATGCATTTTCTGCATAAACTTATATGACAATGGGTTTTTGATTTTCTTTATGTTGATGTGGTGTATAATGTTGATTAGTTTGTGTATGCTGAACCATTCTTATGTCCCTGGATGAAACCCGTTTGGGCATGGTTACACTCTTTTATGTGTTGTAGGATTTTGTTTGCTATAATTTAATTTTTTATTTTATATTTTATTTTTGCATCCATGTTCAGTAGTAACATTGGTCTGTAGGTTTCTTTCTCAGTAGTATCTGCCAGCTTTGGGAATGAGTGTGGTATAAGTCTCATAAAAGATTAGAGAGGATTCCTGTCTTTTTAATACTTTTGAATTGCTTGAGCATCAGTGGTAGCAATTATTCTTTGAATGTATGATAGAATTTACCTGCTATACCATATGGTCCTTGACTTTTATTCCTGGCAAATTTCTTAATTGCCATTTCAATTTTTATATGTGATTAGCTTGTTTAGGCTTTCTACTTCCTCCTATTAAGTCTGGGGAAATATTTTTTTTCCAGAAATCGGTTGATTTTTTTTTCTGGGTTCTATAATTTAATTGAGTAAAGTTGTTCATAATAAGGCCTCATGATGTCTTAGATTTTGAGATTCTTTATAATCTCTCCCCTTTCATTTGTGATTCAACGTATTTGGGTGTTTCTCTTTTTTTATGGGAGTCTTACCAGTGGTTTGTCTCTCTTGTTTATTCTTTTGAAAAACCAGCTTCTATTCTCATTAATTCTTTGTAATCTTTTCTTTGTTTCTATATTAGTTTCTATATTGTTTATTTCTGTTCTTTTTATTATTTCTTGTCTTCTGTGTTTGGGTTACTTTGCTGCTGGTTTTCCTGAGCTTCAACTTGTCCCAATCAACTATTAATTTTGTCATTTTCCTCTTTCATAATGTAGGCCTATATTGCTGAGTTTCCCCCTAATTACTGTTTTTGCTGTGCCCCATAGATTTTGACAATTTGTTTCTTCATTATCATACACCTCAAAAATATTTTTATTTCTTCCTTGATTTACTCTCTGATCTGGCCGTTTTTGATCAGCATATTCTTTAGTTTCCAGGTGTTAGTCAATCTTGATCTCTATTGCCTTATAAATTGAATAATATGGATAAAATATTTTAAAAACTACTGTGCACTTAACCTGAATTTTGGAAATGGGGTGTTTTTTAAATATTGTTTATAATAAAGTCAAAAATAGAAAAAATTAAGGACTCTTATAAACTTCAAATTTTTCCAAACAACAGAAAATAAGAATTTGTAATCTCAGAAAAGTAACTGTCATCAAGATCATTCACTATGATCAAGTAGGTTTCATCCCAGGAATGCAAGGATGGTTTAGCATCGATAAATATATCAAATAATACACAACATCAACAACAAGAAAAATAAAAATTACATGGTCATATCAATAGATGCAGAAAAAGCATTTGATATGGTCCAACACCATTCTTGATCAAAACTCTCAGAAAGATGGGAATGAAAGGAATCTTTCTCAATATAGTCAAGGTCATCTACCACAAGCCAATGGAAAATGTTATCCTCAATGGTGAAAAACTAAAAGCCTTCCCTACAAATTCTGGTACAAGATAAGGCTGTCCTCTCTCACCACTCCTATTCAACATAGCACTGGAATACTTGCTATAGTGATTAGGCAAGAAAAAGATATCAAGGGGATCCAGATAGAAAAGGAAGAATTCAAGCTCTCACTGTTTGCAGATGACATGATACTCTACTTCGATAACCCTAAAGACTCAGCCAAAAAAACTTCTATAAATAATATACTCATGTAGCAAAGTGGCAGGCTACAAAATTAACACACAAAAACCAAATGGCATTTTTATACACTGATATTGATAGGGAAAAATGGACATTAAGAAAACAACCCCATTCACATTAGTGCCACACAAGCTCAAATATCTTGGAGTCAACCTGACTAAAGATGTGAAGGATCTATACAAAGAAAACTCTAAAACACTGCTCCAAGAAATAAGAGCGGACATGCAGACATGGAAACACATACCTTGCTCATGGAGTGGCAGGATCAACATCATTAAAATGGCAATACTTCCAATTGTACAGATTTAAATCAATTCCTCTAAAGATACCCATGACATTCTTCAAAGAAGTTTATCAAACACTTCTAAAATCATTTGGAACAATAAACACCCTCGAATAGCTTGGGAAAAGGAATATGGGAGGCATTAAGTTCTCCAATTTTAAGCTGTATTACAAAGCAATATTTATGAAAACAGCATGGTATTGGAACAAAGACAGACCCTCAGAACAGTGGAATAAGCTTGAGTACTGAGAGAAGGTTCCCCAAACATATAACTACCTAGTTTTTTTTTATAAAGGAGCAAGAAATCAAAATGGAGCAAGGAAAGCCTCTTCAACAAGTGGTGTTGGCACAAATGGTTAGTCACTTGGAAAAAAGGGAACTCAGACACCCAGCTAACACCATGTATGAAGGTAAAATCCAAATGGATTACAGACCTTGATATCATATCTGAAACTATAAGATATATAAGACAACATGGAGGTAAAAACACTCTATGATATTGAGACTAAAGGCATCTTTAAGAAGAAACAGCATTCTCCAAACAATTGGAAGCAGAGATAAATAGATCAGAATATATTAAGCTGAGAAGTCTTTGCACCTCAAGGGAAATAGTGCCCAAAATAAAAAAGCCATCCACTGAGTGGGAGAAATTATTCACCAAATATCCATCAGATAAAGGACTAATATCCAAAATATACAAGGTATACAGAACTATACAAGAAAAAAACCTCTAACCCCATCAGAAAATGGGGAGTAGAAATGAACATTTTGTAAAAGAAGAAATGCAAATGGCCAAAAGGCACATGAAAAGATGCTCCACAT
>PVKC010008444.1:0-28056 GCA_004027635.1 Crocidura indochinensis | reverse complement strand
TAAATTAACTGAGCCTGAGGAAATAGCTCAAATTGTAGAGCATCTACCTAGCATGTATGATGCCTTATTTGATCCTCTGAACTTCCTGCCATACCTAACCCAGGCCATGCTGCTGGTGATAACCACTTAACAGTAGGCCTTTATGAACTCAGCATCAAAGGAAATGGTCCTGCCACCCATTCCTATTCACAGAAATATTGGTAGTGGCCCTTATATTAAAATAGGTTTAAAAATCAATTGACAACCTAATCATAGGAATGACTTTGTCTCATACAATAAGTCACACACATATTTTTGGTTAAGAAGGCAAGTGATTGGTTGGTTTATAGCATTTAGCAAATCATGATTATTAATAGTAATAATATTCACTGAATTGAGTAAAATATTTGTTATGTTATAAAATGTGCCTGACTCAAAAGAGGTAGAGTACCTACTTTGCATGTGGGAAAGCCAATTTCCATCTCTGGCATTATGTAGTCTTCAGATTAGTGTCAAGAGTTCTGAGTACTGAGCAATACTGAAAGGGTATTGTTCCCACAGACAAAATAAATATATCCCATCCCAGTAATTGCTCAAATGAATTTTGAGGCAACATAAATAACATTTCATATATAATCATAATAATAGTTTAAACTTTTCTCTTGATATATTTAAATTGTAACTTATCTATAAAATGTTTTGTATTATGTTTAATAATCAGTATGGAATTTTTAATTTTACTTATTTTGGTTTTGGGGCCAAAACCAGTGACACTCAGCGGTTACTCCTGGCTACTCACTCAGAAATCACTCCAGGCTTGGAGGATCATATGGGATGCTAGGGATCGAACTGAGGTCTGTACTGAATCAGCTGCATGCAAGGCAAACACCCTACTGCTGTGCTATCACTTTGGCCCCTCAGTACAGAATTTTTTTTTTGCTTTTGTTTTTGTTTTGGGGCCACACCCACTGATGCTCAGGGGTTACTCCTGGCTATGTGCTCAGAAATTGCTCTTGGCTTGGGGGATTATACGGGACTCTGGGGGATCAAACCACGGTCAATCATAGGCTAGCACTTGCAAGGCAGACGCCTTATCTCTAGTGCCATTGCTCCAGCTCCATTCAGTGTGAAATTTTAAAAAACTTGTTACTGATATTTTATTCCTTTAACTCTTATTCTTTGTTTATATCTTCTTGTTTTGAAATTTTTATTAAGACACTGGAATTTAGAGATTTTCATATCACAATTCTCATTCTTCAGATCTTGATTGTTAGAGACTAATAATTCCATATATAATATAAGACAATGAAGCATTTTCTTCCATGAGACTTTTGTTTTCTTACAGATACTATGCTTATTTTTGCATTTGGCTTATGCTCAAAAATCCTTTAAATATAAATGTATTCTGCAGCTTTACCCTATGCCCACCAACTTCTCTCCTGCTGATTTTTTCAAGTTACACTGATTTTCTCCATTCACTCTCATTCGAAATCCTTAACATTTTAATCTATTTTATTCTTTTGTTGCTAAGAAACAAAGTTGCCTTATTACACGTTCCAGCTTCACTAATCAGTTAGAAATACATTTTCTTGGGGGATTATTTTCTGAATAATAACATTTAGTCCATATGTTGGTTGACCATTATTGCAGCGACAGTATTTTTGTTATTGCCATTAAATTACAGAACAATGAGCTACAAATTTAACAGATGTTTGCTTTTGCCAAGAAAGCAAATGACTTCATGCTCCATTAAGATTCAATAATTTGCACACAATTTAGTATCTTAGAATTTTTAACATGATGACTCTTTTGATAGACATTTTCATTTAATATTTTAATTATATTGAATATAAAGACATAAAATAAGCATTGTAATTTTATTTATAATTCATTTATTGACATGAATATGGTTGTGGGATATTTACTTTAAACATGTATATTCTTTTTAGAAAATACAGACTATCTCTGATGGTATAGCAATAACAGATTTGTTTTCCCCAGAATCAGAGGACTATTCAATCCACTGATATTAGAAAGATTTAGTAGAACCAGCATGGGATAAAGAGAAGGCATAGAAAAGCTAATCTGATCCCAAATCTTATCAATTCAGTAATTTAATTGGAGATAAATCAGTTTGCCCACCCATAAAGTAAAGAAAAAAATAATAACAATATGTTTTCTCTAACTTATAGATATGTATATATATATATTACATTATCAATTTAGCCAGAACAGACTATAATTCCAATATTTTTCACAGATCTTATTTTTCCCTATAGAAAATAACAAAATGCATATGTAGATAAAATGTACTTAGGAGATGAGTTAAATAGTTGTAAAATATCACTGTAAGTGGAGTTCATTCTAGAAGATGCTAAGAAACGAGAGGTAAATGCACAGTAGTTGTTCTGTGAGGGTTTTATTTACAAAATAGGTCATGACTTTCATAGTTTCTTTAGTGGTTGATCATATGAAGACAGTTCTGTCACTGGGGATTAAAAGTCTATAGAGACTTTTAAATAGGAGTGGAATGAACTGGACCATGCTCAGCTGTGCTCAGGGGCTATTCCTCTTTGTACTCAGGAGTAACAGCAAAGTTTGAAAGGACATATTTGGTGCCTATGATGGAAGTTTAATCAGCTACCTGCAAAGATAAACTCCATGGCATATAAAACACTAAAATCTTCTAGTATTTCTCATTTCTTTAGATTGATAGAACTAAGAATGTGCACTTTATCAATACTAGGTATTATGAATAATTTTTATCTTAGGTAGCAATATCTTCACTTTCTGCATTATAACAGATTTTAATCTGAATGTTTTATTGTCTATCTGGCCTAAACACAAATGAGCTACTGAACAAATAAGAGTAATTCCTTGGCATTGGAATACAGACCCGATTACCAAACAGTGGTTGGAGAGAAGGAACTGAAAAGACTAGATTAAAAAAAGTGTAGGGACAGTGGGGGAGAATAATAGGTACTTTGGTGTTGGTCAGATATCAGTACCATGAATTTTTATACTATTAGAACTTTCTTTTTTTTCTATTAGAACTTTCAAAACTATACTAAGTACTTTTTATAAAAGAAATAAATTTTATCTAGGCAGAGTAATTTATAATAAAGTTTATTTTGGTGATTATTTCATAATATAGACAACAAATATGAAAATATTTTGTTATATATTCAATATAACACTATATTTCAAAATGTTAAGATGATAGAAATTTTGTTTGAATATGGTTCACTTGAAAGAATATTTTTAAGACTATAGCATCTTCAAGTTCACAGTAATCTAGAGTACATGCTTCATATGCAGAAGGTCAGGTTTCCATCACTGGCACATAAAGACTCCAAAAACCCACCAGGAGCAACCGAAAGGAACAAGCTGGCAATAGTTTCACGGGCTCTGTAGGTTGTACTTATATATAGTACAAAATAACAATGACAATAACAATAAAACTCAAAAGTACTTAATGTATTCACGACTTCTCATGAACAATGAATTCTATGGACACTGGAAAGCCTGTCTGGAGTACAGGTGGGGGTTGATGGAGGGAGATTTGGGACAATGGTGGTGGGAATGTTGCCCTGGTGAAGGGGGGTGTTCTTTAGACTGAAACCTAATCACAACCATATCTGTAATCAAGATGTTTAAGTAAATAAAAAAAAGAATAAAAAAAAGATATTTGGGGGTTTTGTTGCTGTTGTTACTGCTATTTTGTATTGAATAAAAAACAGTTACATATAAATAAGTGATTTAGAATTTAGTAAAGGAAGTAGCTGTAGTTTTATTTTAATAGAGATTCTTTCAAGCAGCAGCAAGACGGTCAGTGTATAAACTAAGGAAGTGAGTACTAATTTAGAATGAGGCTTGATCAGTCATTTGATAATAGTTATTTATACCTGAGAGATGAAGATTCTGGGACAGAAAATTCAACCAACTCAACATCCTTACTCTCTCCTCCTAGGAACATAAACTTGTCAGTACTTACACACAGGCTTCTGCAACGACACAGACCCTCATAAGCAGAGGAAGGCCTAGAAGCTACTTCCACAAAGAAACCCTCCAGAGCAAGGTTATGGTGAGTGCATGGGTTATGGGAAGGGAAACAACAATATCTGCTACATCCAATCAAATGGTCACTTAATAAAATTTGTAACTAGAAAATCCTTTATGTGTTTTTCATTAAATTAGAAATTAAAAACTGAATAATTTTTGTTTGTGGTTTTTGGAATTCAAGAATTTAATTTGAGATTAAAATCTGTAGATCTACTATTCAGTATCTACTCTATGATTTGACAGCATTATTTATTATTATGTAGACATTATCTAGAAACCTCTGTATGAAACTCATGCAAATTTGTTATATTTCCAGCTTCTAGGTAGAACATTCACACTTAAAAACATAATTTCTAATTAAGCATTAAAGATTTCCATTAAAAATTGCATTATGTAAATTGTTGAAGAGAATTTTCTTAAATTCTTTCTGTAAGGAAGGTACTCATCCAAAGTAATTGCTATCTCAAATGTCACTTTACAGGAAACTGGCAGTAGCAATGACTCATCTGTCATAAGGAATAAAGCATTCAAGTGTGGATTCATATTTTGTAAGGGAAGTATAATTTTCAATAATTTAGAGTAATTGTATTCAGTGTGAATAAATGATACGATTATATCTTTATTCACTGAGACATTGTATTCCTTCAGGTATTGAGTATAGGTGATGATTAATTTAGTAAAAGAAAACAATTTAAAGAGGTTGATAGACTACATGTGTTTAAAAAAATATTGAGGGGCCCGGGAGATAGCATGGAGGTAAGGCGTTTGCTTTTCATGCAAAAGGTCATCGGTTCGAATCCCGATGCCTCATATGGTCCCCCATGCCTGCCAGGAGCAATTTCTGAGCATGGAGTAACCCCTGAGCACTGCCGGGTGTGACCCCCCCAAAAAATATTGATGGAGAGTATGTGGCTTACAGTACAATTATTAATGACTTTTCATGCACACAATTCCAATATCACATCCATTACCCACTTCTCTCTCCCAAGGACCCAAACATACCTCTCTCTAAAGTCTCCCTCAATCAACATAATTTATTTGGAACAGTTTTCCTCTTAGGCTGTCTTTGGACCTTCTTTGTTACCTTGATGTGGAGTTATCTTTAATTCCAACATATGAGAGACTATATATATTATTTAATATATTCTCTCTAGAGATATTTAATTTTAAGGGGAAAATTTTTGTGTTAATATAATATTATTTTTAGGTCTCTATTTTGGACCTCAGAATATAGAAATGTGAGGCCTGGTGACAGAATATATACCACTGTGCACCAGTAGAGATAGAAAATAAATAAGACTGGGCTGGAGCAGTGGTGCAGTGGTAAGTGGTTTGCCTTGCACACATTTGACCTAGAACAGACTATGGTTTGTTCCCCCCGTGTCCCTATGGTCCCCCAACCCAGGAGCCATTTTCTGAGCACATAGCCAGGAGTAACCCCAGAGGGTCACCAGGTGTGGCCCCAAATCAAAAAAGACAAAAAAACTGAACAAAACAAAAAAAAGAAAATAAATAAAACGATATTTTTTGTCATCCAACTACATGCAAATTAATGCTAAAGTCTAAGTGACAGTAACTTGACTACAAGTCTTACTTAATTATAGACTGTTAGAACAGGGAATACTTCTCAGAAAAACAGATCAATCCTAGAACCAATGAGAAATGGATTGATGCATGAGGATCTAAGTAAGTCTTTAGAGATAAAAAGATACAAAAACAACTCAATTATGCATCTAAGTCTAACAAAGTGATTTTTTCTAGGACTGACTTGTTTAAAATATACAAAAGTCAACTAGAGGATATAAATACATATAAATAAAAATATGGTTCTTTCTTCTCTTTTTTGTTTTTAAAACTTGGCAAATACTGTGTTCTAAATGTTAACAATAATCAAATTCTAGTTCTACTATGTAAATAATACTATTTTTAAATAGTTATCACTTCATCTATTAAAAGATAAGTAAATAGCATAGTCAACTGAATAATGCTAGTTTTAGATAAAATGAGAACTTAAAAATTTACTAAAGTCTGAATTGAATGAAAATTTTATGTTTATATATTCTCTGCTATTTTTGACAGACAATCCTTTCATACTCTCAAGATAAAACTATAAATTTTCCAAAATTTAAAAGTGTAAAAAGCCAATAAACATTTGAAATATAATCAAATTAATATCAATTTTTCATTTTAAAAATCTTTTCAAAGATTAAATGTGTTTCAAGATTAAATGTATGCATACATACATACATACATACAAACATATATATATATATATATTTTTTTTTTGGTGCCACTCAGGGATTACTCCTGGCTCTATGCTCAGAAATTGCTCCTGGCAGGCTCAGGGGACCATATGGGATGCTGGGATTCGAAGCACCTACCTTCTGCATGCAAGGCGAACACCTTATTTCTTCGGCCCCAAATGTATAGCTATATTTAAAAGATCTTAATTACTTTCAAAAACTGTTTAGAATATATTTTATGTCATTCATTTTGAAAATAACTTTTGTATCACCATGGTAACAATGTGTTTTCTCATATAGAAATATTTCCTTTGAGTACACAAATTACACCAAATGTTTCATTCCAAAGCAATGTAAAGATCCTTTCTTACTGTCCTGGAAAATTCTAATAAGGCATAGAAATAAATATATTCATCCACTTCTCTATTTCAGAACAAAAGAGGCTTATAAAAGTACAGAATGAAATGAGTTGTGATTTGAGAAAATTTGTAACAGTTGGACAAGATATTTATACAAATAACTTATTTATATAAGCCTTTAAATTAATTATATATTTAAAAAAACTGGAGTGAGGTGTATGGCACTGCAATCATTAGTGTCGGGAGTCACTACTGATAGTGCTTTGGGGGCCATATATGGAGCCCAGGTATTGAAGCAGGCTTTATGCAAAGCAGTGCCTTACCTACCCCTGTACTATGTCTCTAGCTTCATAATGGCATTTTTAAAAAATAATTTTTATTTTGACCAAAATGAATTACAAATCTTTCATAGTAATATTTTAGGTACATAGTGACATTGAATCAGGAGCATTCGGCATTCCCACCACCAATGTTGTCCTTCCTCCACCCCTGTTTCCAGCATGTATCCCATATCCCACACCTTTGCCCCCAGGCTGCAAGTGTAAGTGGTCCATTCTGTGTCTAGCTTGTTGTAGATTGGGTATCGACTCTATTGTCATTGGCTTTGGATTTAATGTTTAAGTCTGATAATTTTTTATTTCTACTCAATGTTCATATGACTGTTTGGTCTTGGTACCCTCCATTATTTCCCCCTCAATTATGAGGCAGAACAAGATGATTCAAGTTATGAAGGAAAAAAAGGGCAAAAATAAAACAACAACAACAACAACAACAAAAAACCAGGAAGAGTCCTTCTGGACAGAGTCTATGAATATCAATTAAAGAGAGTAAAGGGAAAAAGGAAGAAAAGCATAACAATACAAAAAAATCAAACAAAAAAACAGAGATAACCAAAATGCACCACAGCAATAAAGACAACAAGCAAACAATAACCATGTTCCCAAAATAAAATCAAAACAAAGCGGAAAAAAACAAAAATAACAAAATATTAATTTGTGCTTCTCTCTCTTTTATTTTGCATAAGCACAGTAAATATTGGGAGATTAGAAAGGGAATTCCCTTGGCCTAGGAGATACAAGGTTTCTCTGCCCTTGAAGAATATTATCATGGGAATAACTACAGGCTCCAAACATGCTCTTTAACTTTCCCCTAAGTCCTTTCGTGGTGTCTGGAAACTTTCTGCTCAGTCGTGGATGATCTTGGGATTTGAACAGGTCATAGGAGAAGCCTATGACAGAGACTTTCTGTACTGTTCTAGAAGTTCTGTTCCATTACTGTTCTTTTAAACAGTCTTCTGTAATTGATGGTCTTGGTTTTTGCACTGATCCTAGGACAAAGCCTAGGATAGTCTTTCATTATGTTTACAGAAGTTCTGCTCAGTTATAGTTGTCTCAGTCAGACTTCTGGAATTAGAGATCTTTGTTGTTGTACAGATCGTAGGCCAAATGTAGGCTAAGGTCTTTTTTATTGGTCCCAGAGTAAGTTCTACCCAGTGATTGTTGTCACAGTCAGTCCTCTGTAGTTAGTGATCTTGTCTTTTGCACAGATCAAAGGATGATGTGTCTTTTGATTTAATCTTATTGTTAGGTGGTGAGGTAAGACAACTTGCTCTTAGATCAAGTTGTTGCCATTTCCTCATTGTCAGGATGTTATATCAAAACTGGTGTATGGGGGCCCAGGAGATAGCATGGAGGTAAGGCCTTTCATGCAAAAGGTCACCGGTTCGAATCCCGGTGCCCCATATGGTCCCCCGTGCCTGCCAGGAGCAATTTCTGAGCATGGAGCCAGGAGTAACCCCTGAGCACTGCCGGGTGTGACCCAAAAACCACAAAAACAAAACAAAACAAAAAAAACAAAACAAAAAAAAACTGGTGTATGTTGGTGTCAGAGCAGTATTAAGAATTTCACAGAGGGAGTTTGGTTCCTGGAGCTGTTGCTGAGAACTGTGTCAGTTCTATGTCTGAGATCTAGGGTTCAGGGCTGGAAGTCACTGTCTAATCACATGAAGTCTAAGTTGGGGCCAAATGACATATGTTCAAGGTGGGAGGCACCCTTGTATTGTAAAATGTATGAGTTCTTATCCCTAGTAGATAAGAGCTTGTTTTTATTCATAAAATCTCCCCTTTTTGAGTATGCCTTTGCAAAAAGAAATGGTGCTATACTATACTGCTGGTGCATTAGGGGTGAGAGTGTCAGGCTCCATCATCTATGTGCCCTGATTTTGACCTAAACTTTTATCCCAGTCAAGACTTTTTCTTGTAGGTTTTTGTACCAAGCAGAACCAAACCAGATGAAGTTAAGGAAGAGAAGAAAACAAAAGCAAGACAAAAAATGCACACACACACATTAAAAGAAAAAAATAAATAAAAATGAGTTTAAATAAAGTAATTAAGGGAACAAAGTGATGCATGAGACTGCCTTACATTTGGAGGTAAGCAGGTTAAGAGGTAGTAATATATTACAGAGGTTTTAAACTTATAAAGGAAATATAGGCCACCCAATTGTCTTTTCAGATAGTCTTGTGGGAATTGGAATCCAGGGCACATTTTCATCACACATCCTGGTCTTGTTGAATTTAAGAAATGACTTGTGGCAGAAAAGACTCGAGTAGAGTTCTTGTGCTGGATATTATTCTGGACCTGCTTCTGGATCCTTTTGGATATCCTTCTGGTATCGAGCAACAGTCCACATTTGGTGGGGGATGAGAAGAAGGGTCACAGAGAATGAGTCAGCAGGAGCGTTGGATGTAGATTCTTGCAGGGGGATGAGATATGAAGCTGAGTGGGTGTACTTTCATTTGGGAGCTGGGTAATGGCTCATTGGGGCAGGAGGTAGGTCTTGATAGCTAATGGGTTAAAAACTGAGGTTAAAGATTGTTACTAAAGTGGGATATAGATTGGGATTGGCTCATGAGTATAGTAGAATTTCTGAAGGGGGGAGGAGGGATCGTATATATGAGGGGCTACATACACTATAGGCATGCATTATTTACAATTTAGGTTTGGCTCTCAGAAGAGTCTTCTCTATGTACTCATGCCCATCTATTCTAAATGTGTTGTTAGAAGTCTGACCCTAATAGGATGGGTCTGAGCTCTTAAGGACTGGTTGAATTAAGATAAATAATTAGCTTAGGAATGGCTTAAGAAAGAGAGTAAGGAAGAGCAAAAGATAAGAGAGAGAAGAAAATTAAAATAGGCAAATATAGTAACATAAAATTAAAAAATTAAATCAAATAAAAGAGATTGGGTCAGTGTGTCAGAGTTGGGATTTTTCCCAGTTTCAAGGCATTTCATCAGTGATGGGGTTGGGCTTTGATAAATGAAGTTTTCATGGTTAGATAATGGCTGGAGCAGTTTAGGATACACATAGGTTTCATGTCTTGAGTACTAAACAATGTGTTAATGAGGCCTACCTATATAGGTGACTACCCTATATTGTATTGTCTGCTGCATCTTATGTATCAAAGTTCTTTTTTTTTTCTTTTTTTTTTTTTTTTTGGTTTTTGGGCCACACCCGGTGACGCTCAGGGGTTATTCCTGGCTATGAGCTCAGAAGTCACTCTTGGCTTGGGGGACCATATGGGACACTGGGAGATCGAACCGCGCTTCGTCCTAGGCTAGAGAAGGCAAGGCAGGTACCTTACCTCCACCATCACCTCCCGGCCCTGTATCAAAGTTCTTTTCCTAAAGAGAAACTAACACTGTGGGTATTGTTTGACATAGATTGAATTGATGATGAGAAGGAATCAGAGGAAGAAGGAAAGAAGTAGGGAGAAGAGAGAGAAAAAGAAAGGGAGAGAAAGAAAATGTTAATTTACCAAAACATGTTCGATGAATAAATCCTGTAACATAAGTCTGTGGTTCACAATTGATTGTTTCAGTAGTCTGAATGATCATATGCTTCAGTCCTGATAGAGGCATAAACCGGAGGAAAAGGGTATTTTGGGGTGTTCTATCAAGACATTTTCATAATGAAAACTGAATATGGTATCTAGTATGACTGAGCACTGAGGTGTAAAATTAGGGTTTGCACCCTTTGTATCCTAGAATCCCTGTGGATGGAGAAGCTGAGAGGTTATTTTATACCTAGTAAGATTAAGGCATTAAACCATATTGTTTGGAAAAGCTGCCACTGAAGTCTCTGGCTTCCAATTATATGCTTCACCTTATCTGTGTATAAGCTTCCTAAAACATATTATAAACCTACGTAGTAAAAGGTTGATTACATTCCTGTTCACTCTAGTTGCTTTCGTTGTTGTTGGTTTTTTTTTATGGTATAATGGGTAGCAAGGCTTTGTGCTGTTCCTCTTCCACTTGTTTTGAACATTTCTCCCAGTAAATGTTGACAACTAGAATGCTTGGAGTTTCTACCCTATTAGTCTCTTGTATTTGTTTTTGGAGTATTATATGCATATATGGTGTATATTCTAAGTATGCCAGAAAAGTGCTATCACTCTGTATTTATCTTCATCTCCTGGCTTACTTCATTTAACATAATATTTTGTAGATCCATCCATGTTGCTGCAAAATCCATGATTGTATCATTTCTAACTGCTATGTAGTATTCCATTGTGTATAAATACCATATTTTCATGATCCACTCATCTGTTGTGCATCAAGGTTGGTTCCAAATCTATTGTACTGACTGCTGCGATAAATAGTGGAGTGCACACATACTTTGGGAAGAATGTTCTTCCAACTTTGGGAGAGCAAGGAGAGCAGGCAGCATTCCCACCAGTAGTGAATGAGAGTTCCTTTCTTACCACATCTCCACCAATAGAGATTGTTCCCATTATTTTTGATGTGAGCTATCCTCACTGGTGTAAGGTGGTACCTTATTGTTGTCTTGATTTGGATTTCCCTAATGATGAGTGAAGGTGAGCATTTTTTATGTGTCTGTTGGCCATCTTTAGGTCTTCCTCAGAGAAGTGTCTATTCATTTCTTCTCCCCATTTCTCTATGGCTTTATTAGATTTTCTTTGGAGCTCAACTTTCTGAGTGCTAGATACAAGACAAAAGAGCACTTTTTAAAGAACAAGTGAAATTGAAAATATTTTGAGAGCATTGCTATTTTGACATTCAATTGACTTGCAGAAATTAAACTTCTTGATGTTTACTTCAGGGCTCTAAAACTTTCTTCAGAAAAGACATTTGTGCTCCTGTGCACATTGTAGTACTAATAATAATAGCCAATACCTGGATATACCCCAAGTGCCCAAGAACAGATGAGTTGATAGGAAACTGTCATACATACACAATGGAATACAACTTAGCTACAACAAATTATAAAATAATGGAATTTGCATCTATGTGGATGAATCTGAAGAGGATGATGATGAGTGAAGTTAGTCAGAGAAGATGGAAAGATCCAGAATAATGCAGAATGACCTCCCTCTTACCTAGTCTAAAAATAACCTAGCAAAGAAGTAAAATATACTCAAAGGTAAGCATAAGTGAGAACTGCTCTTTAATAGGAAACATATTGCTATAGAAAAAAGATAAGATGTGGCATGGTGGAGAGAAGCTGACACTGGAGAAAGTTTGTGGTTTTGGGAAATCATGGTGCCTAAAATAGATGCTAACAAAACAAAATAATGAACATAGCAATATTTGAAGAACAAAGAAAGTAATTAGAGATTCCATAAGTATTTTCTTTTAATTTCAAATGCAATATTTTAACATATCAATATTTATTTCATTGAAAGAGTAAAATAACTAATTTACTATTATGCCCAAGTATTTTTGGAGAACTCCTATTCAAATGATTTTCAAAATTAATAGTTAAAAATGGAAATGTAAATCACTATACCTTTTCAAACAAGATTATAGCCAAATAACTTTATTGTTATCAGGCTTCAAATGTTAGTTCAGAGAAAAGTAAAATGTTCACAACTCTTAGAAAATTCTTAAGACAGGGTCTCTTTTCCAAATACAAATTATTTGTCATTTGTCAAAATTTTTACAGAACATTTATTCAATAGATCTTTGTTTGATCTATTTTGTCAGGCATCATGCTTTCAAACAGGACTAATAAGTAAAAGAAAAGACCAAATCTCACTTTTTAATGTATGTTTGTTTCAAAAATTATATTGATATGATCAATATGTTTAGTAATATGCAGGTAGAAATCTATTTGATATTTTCAAAATCTAACTTTTCATAGAAGTAGGATTTCAAAATAAACTTTTTATTTCTCTATTTCCTTTTATAATTTCTCTCATGTATCATTCAAGTGACCTTGGGCAACAAATGTGTTTCTAGAGTTCATGCTAAATATTTATCTTCTACTACATAAATATTTCCACAGTATGGCATTATTGATCCTCTACAAAATGAAAAAAAATTGTCCCCTTCCCCCAAAACCTGCCCTGTCATGAATGGTTCATGGCATTCAGAAAAATATAGAATTGATGCAGCTTCATCTCATTGGTCTGGAGAAGTGCAGCAGTCATATAAGAAATCCAAGTACCCAGAGTCTTTGGTGGCTAAGAGTCCATGGTTAAGTACTTTGATTAACAGTCCCCATTGAGTCATTCTTTCAACCATTCCCAGAAGTGAAATTGGACTTGCCTGAGGATCTCCAAACTAAAAAACACTCTAGTGGAACAAACAATAAACAGCTTCTGTCAACAGACCAAGGAGCAGAAAAATCTTTCAGTACAATCTTTTTAAAATCCATGTTCTATTAAAATGTGAGTTATGATACAGTACCTTTATCCAATGCCACTCTGTTTTGGAATATAGTGAACTATGATTATAATGGAACACTATTATTATTATTGTTTCAAAATGCTGATTGAAATATACCTTGCAAATTTTTCTAGAATGGAAAAGACAATTTTTAGAGATATAAAATTTCCAACTATAATGTAATTTAAGTACAATTAAGTTTTTACATTTATAATTCACAACAAAACTGCCAGTTTACAAAAATAATTACAAAATATCAGATTCTGTTTTATTCCAACAACTTTTTTTAAATGTTCCACATTTTGTTTTTTTAATACATCTTTATTCAAACACCATGATTACAAGCATGTTTGTAGTAGCTGGTTTTCAGTCATAAACAGAATACCCTATCCTTCACTAGTGGAACATTTCTACCACCAATGCCCATTTTCCTTCACCACTCCTTCCTGTATTCAAGATGACATAGGCATTCTATTTCACTCTATATTTAACACTGTTATGCTAATTACTAGTGTAGTTATTTCCTTAATAGTATTCACCACCCTTTGTGGTGAGTGTCAAATTGTAAGCTGGTCCTTCCGGCCCTTCCATTCCATAGAATGGAAAATTTTAAAATAGAAAATTTTCTTGAGATATTTTATTTATTCAATAAAAGAATCAGATTAAATTAATGCCTAGGATGACATATGTAGACATATCTTCTATCATATCTCTTATCACATATCCATATCTCTTATCACAGAGACATTCCAGGGTAATAAAATAAAAATCAGATATCACCTTAGAAGTTTAATATTTTCACTGACTCAGTAAAATATTTTGAAAATTTTTCTGACATATATTTTCCAGGCAAACTTTTATTATATAAAAATGTATGCTATTTGTTCACTTCTCCTTAAAAATTGCTTCTTTACAACTTATGGTCATCCACACATTATTAAAATATGAGGAAGGACTAACTCACTTTTTTGTTTTTGTTTGGTTGGGTTTGGTTGATTTGAGGCCACACCCCAACTGTGGTACTCAGGGGTTACTTCAGGTTCTGCATTCAGAGCACTCATTGTTTTAGCCTCTTAAATCAGAAGCACACAGATATTGGAGAAGAATTAGGAATGTCAATTTGATATTTCCTATATTAGATAAAGACTTTAGCATTGTTTTCATTCTTTTTTGTTTTGTTTTGTTTTGGTTTTTGGGTCACACCCGGCTGTGCTCAGGGGTTACTCCTGGCTGTCTGCTAAGAAATAGCTCCTGGCAGGCACAGGGGACCATATGGGACACCAGGATTCAAACCAACCACCTTTGGTCCTGGATCGGCTACTTGCAAGGGAAATGCCGCTGTGCTATCTCTCCGGGCCCATTGTTTTCATTCTTAATCCAGCACTTTCTACATACTTGTAGTAAATTTCTACCTTAGGAAATATTATTTGTGACAAAGGCCCGGGAGATAGCACGGAGGTAAGGCGTTTACCTTTCGTGCAAAAGGTCATGGGTTCGAATCCCGGTGCCCCATATGGTCCCCCGTGCCTGCCAGGAGCAATTTCTGAGCATGGAGCCAGGAGTAACCCCTGAGCACTGCCGGGTGTGACCCAAACAAACAAACAAACAAAAAAAAATGTTATATTACTCATGACATGAAGTTTTACTTTCACACATAATTCCCTTTAGTCATTTGCCTAAATTTCTTACTTTTGAGTTTGTTTAAATTCTTACTGGTAAAGTAATATTATTAAATAAATTTCAATATATCTGTTAGGAGAGGAATGAAATACAGATGAAAAGGAAGTGATAACAGTGTGAGTGATACAGCATTCCTCTTTATATCAATATCAATTTTAGGTAACATATATATTCCTGGTATCAGGTTTAATATTAGGAATTTACAGTGGTAAATTTTACCTTTTTATGGGACAGGAGTCACATTTGTAGGTACTGGAAGACAGATGCTTTCAATATCACTCCCTGATGTCATTAAGGGATCATTTTGTGCTAGGAAGAAAACTAGGAGTTCCGGTTTTTTTGAGACATCCCCTGGCCCTATGACAAATCTTGATTTTAGATTAATAATATTGTCATTTACATTTTTTAGGTAAGAGCTTTGCTGACAACTCTAGAAATTGCTATTGCTTCAGGTATATGTATATATATTCTTTCCAAAAATTCTAATATCCCTTTTGATATTTTTCAGATTAGAATACATAAGTAAATTTTTATACAAATGTCAAAATGCTTTTCTTTAAAATAATGTCACACTGCTTTTCAGTTTATTTATACAATAATGTATCTACCAATATTTGTTATAGATTAAAACTCACCAGAGCTTTATAGGTTTCTTGAATGGTGGATATATATGGTAAGTTTTGTGGTGAAAGAACTGAAAAACTAGTGAAATCAGTGGTACCAGAGATCCATTTCAGGGAGCAAAACATGTGTTCTGTTTATTGGGCCACATAATAGGGTACTTGCTGTTTTTTATTAGAAATTTGGTTCTAATATTGCTAGGAAGTAGAAATTTTCTAGTTAGAAATATTTGAGGGCAACCTATAAAGCAATTTAAAACAAATAAGTGTTTTTGATTCCTAGCTATAATTTCCCATTCAACAATTCTATCTTTTAAATATGATTTTTCAATTAAGTTAAACTAAGTAGAGTTTCAGAGTTTCACACAATAATATTAGAACTTTCTATTGGCCACAGCAATTCTAAATATCACACATTATATGGTCTATATAATGAATATTCTTCCTCAAATCATTAAAAAGAATAATGCCACAATGAAACACATTTCTTTCCACTCTTTGTTAACAAAGTAAAATATCAGTATTTCATGCTTCTTTTATTTAGCGAGCAGAAACTTTTATTTTTCTTTGTATTTTTAAAATTTAACAGAAAATACCACAAAGAATATACATTAAAGGACTTAAAAGAAAAAGATTTGCTGATGCAAACAGCATGAAGGCTCAGTATGAGCACCTCGGGAACAGCAGCTTGTCAGCAATTGAAGGCAGTGTTCAGTGTTGATTGGGCTATTTATAGACTCTAAAGTCCATTTATATTCTATGAAAAGTGCAGGTGTACAGAGGAAGAATTCCTAAGGTGCCTTTAAAAACCACGCAAAAGAAAATTATAAGCTTTTGATTCATCCGTGTGGATATAATTGGTGAAAGAAAGAACGAACAAGATGAGAAAATAAACAGAAGCCTCAAAGTTGTGTTGAGAAATGATGCTACAAAGTGCCAGTCGAATAGAAGGCATATACAAGGAAAAAATTTTTGCTATTCCAAAGTCCACACATGCAACCAAATTCAAAGTGGAAACACATCAGCAGGCTGAGAATTCCTTATTGTAGCTTTCAATTGTTAAGGCTATTCTTTTAAGCAAATAATTCAACTGAAGAAGATATTTATTTCTTTTTAACATATAAATTAAAGTGTAAAGAAAGTCAGTGTTCAGGAATTATATTCTCATTTTAAGTCTTAGTAACTTATTTGGAATGAAAGTATTCAAATATTTACCAGCTTCAAAGTCAACATCCACTAAAATGTCAAGAACTGAAGATAGAAAAGTAAACCTAATTGAATAGTGTGGAAAAAACCTGCCTCATAATGAATTACATGCATAATCCAAAATAGAATTAGAACTAGGAGTTAGAAATTTACTATTGTATCCTTGGGTGATTTGACTAAGATTGTCAAATCAATAGATAAAAAAAATTAGGATCAGATATTTTCCTAGTTTTTAAAACTAACTAAAGTTAAAATCAAAAGAATTCATCATATACTGCTTAAGTTGTTTAATTGTTTTTCTTGATAGATTTATAACTAATCTTAACTTGGGTATATGAATGTTCTATCTTTTAAATAATGTAAAACAATAAATTTATAAAATATTAATAAATTTTATCAGAATCATTGGTTTGGTACTACTTGCATGATTTTGTTTAATGGTAGTTATAATATTTAAGTAAAAAATTTATTCAGACTTTTTAATGTGACTGATTAATTTTATGCTACCAATTAAATAGACTAATTGTTTGCCAGTTAGCAGGTAATAAATTAATTCTGAATTTCCCATGAATACGCTTCTGGAAGAGACCAGTATTAGTATAAGTAGACCGGGTAATGTGATCATCCTATGCTGATCAAACTTAGCCAATTCATTGAAGTAACAAATAGTGTATAATTCAGAAGAAAGAGAATTGTATCTTTCTTACCTCTCTTCTTTCTCTTTTTGAGTTGTGACATCTACCCTAGGAGAACTTTTGGAGTGACTCTTAAAAACAGTGATTTTCTTGATTCTCAGGTCTTCAGATTCCCTGAATGATATGCTGTGTTTCCTGTCTCTGACTTGCAAATAATTTGCCATCTCTTACATTCTAGACTGTGTCATGATTCAGAAATTCATAATCTCATGAGTCAACTATCACAATAAAACACCATATATGTTGTACTTAATAAAACTTAGATATGTAATACTTTATGATTCTTAGAAGAAAAAGACATTTAAAATAGAAATACTGTTGCTGTGTTCATGTGGTTAGCAAATAAAGAGTTAAACCTGGTTCTGGCAATTTACTCAGGAATGAAATAGAGATCACCAAATACAAGCCTTTTCCCCTGTATTATATTTCCAGTCTTGGGAAATATTTTTATTTAAAAGATTATTCTCAAGGTTTACTTCTAATTCTGCACTTGGGATAACTCCTGGGGGGACTTAGGGAACCAAATGAGATACCAGGGATTGAAACCTGGGTCAACTCTATGTAAGAAGCACCCTTTTCATTGTACTATCTCTCCAGCCATGTCATTAATTTTTTGTGCTACATGTATCAAGTAATAATTAGATGTGTATAGTCATCATCATAATGATTGTTTATATTTTAGAAACTAAAGTAGGAAGGTAGATATAAGGAATCTATATATTTTCTCTGTGTCCAACTTCTTTTTTTAAATAATTACTTTATTTAAGCACTTTGGTTACAAAATTGTTTATTGTTGAATTTCAGTCAAAGAACTAATACCTCTTTTCATCACTATTGTTAATGAAAGAGTATCATGTAAATCACTTTCAGCATCCAATTCTTGTCGAGAGTGATCAGTTCCAGCTATAATTATCTTTGGGCACCTTTCTGCCATGTACTGATCTTTTGTCGCGGATATTATTACCATACGATCTTTTATTTTTCTTATATGCCACAAATGAGTGTAATTATACAACATCCATCTTTTGCCCTCTGACTCATTTTACTCAACATAATATTCTCCATATCCATCCAGGTAAAATCAAATTTTACGACTTCATTTCTTTCCTAACAGCTGCATAGTATTGCATTGTGTAGATGTACCTCTGTTTCTTTAGCCATTCCTCAGTTCTCAGATGCTTGGGTTGTTTCCAGGTTCTGGCTATTATAAATAATAGTGCTGTGATAAAAATGGGAATGCAGAGGTCTTTTCACATGGTGTTTTCTGGTTCCTAGGGTATATCCCTAGGAGTGGTATTGCTGGATCAAATGAAAACTCAATTTCTAGTTTTCTGAGGAATACCCATATTGTTTTCCAAAAAGACTGAACCAGCAGTGAACCAGAGTCCTTTCTTCCTGTATCCACACCAACAATGTTTATTCTTGTTCATTGTGATGTGTGCCAGTCTCTGAAGTGTGAGATGGTATATCATTGTAGTTTTGATTTGTATATCCCTTTTAATTAGTGGTGTGTGTCACGTTTTCATGTGCCTTTTGGCCATCTGTATTTATTCTTTTTGGTTTGGTTTTGTTTTTTTGGTAACCCGGCAGCACTCAGGGGTTACTTCTGGCTCTACGCCCAGAAATCGTTCTTGGAAGGCTCGAGAGTGTGTGTGTGTGGGGGTGGTGGTGGTGGTGGTGGTATGGGATGCCAGTATTCGAACCACCTTCCTTCTGCATGCAAGACAAACGCCTTACCACTGTGCTATCTCTCCTGCTCCATCTATATTTATTCTTTGAGGAAATATTTATTTATTTCTTCTCCCCATTTTCGAATGGGTTAAGATGATTTTTCTTCCTAAATCCTATTAGTGCTTGTGTACCTTAGATATTAACTCCTTCTCTGGTGGGTATTGTGTGAATCATTTCTCTCATTCTGTGGGTAGTTCTTGTATGATGATAGTTACTTTTTTTTTTAGTGCAGAAGGTTCTCATTTTAATGTAGTTCCATTTGTTTATCTTTGCTTCCACTTGACCAGTGATGCTTCATCCTTCAAGATGCTGTTAGCTTCAATCTCATGGAATGTTCTTCCTATGTTTTCATTTCTGTCCCTTAAAGTTTTAGGTATCATATTAAGGTATTTAATCCATTTTGATAGGACCTTTGTGCCTTGTATTAAAGAGAGGTCTAAATTCACTTATTTGCATGCTAATTAATGTTGAAAAAGTGATACAATTTTGGAGTTGGGAGATAGTACTATGGTTACGGTACACACCTAGAATGTGTCCAACTTTTGCTTGTATTTAAAGTCCTGTACAATCCTGTGAACATGAGGTCATTGTGCACTACTGAAATGGTCAGGTTGTATACAGCATTGCAGGTCTTCAGAAACACAGCAATTTTGGGTCCATGAGTTGAACCTCTTTACCATTCTACTGAGAATTTCAAGAAGACCCAGCTCTCTATCCCCACAAATGAGAAAGCTTAAGAAAGAAAAGTAATGATGTATTAATTACATCATTAGTGGTTTAATGACTTATTAGAGTGTATCTTAATTAATAATTGTATCTTAATTAATTGCCTTCTAAGCAGCAAGGGGTTTTTAGAAATAGCAATGTCTGTTATTTTCGTTTCTAGATATTCATTTCTGTCTTCTCTAATTTTCTGCTAATTTATACAGCTGCCAATGAAATATTTTAAATACCATATTAATGTTGAAATATGTTAAACTATACAATCTGTTCTTTAATTTAATTAGGTAAAAATTTCAACTATAATAGATTCTTTCAATTTTTTTCTTTCTGGAGTCTAAGAAATATTCTCATGCAGAGACTGCACTGGCATTTGGCTTTATAATTATTGCATACTCTAGTAATATATGCTTGTGAAAGTACACAGAATTGACTGTCAGGCATAAAATTTACATTATTTTGTAAACCATCACAGAAGCAACAGAACATCATTATTAATAATAATTATATACTGAGACCAGAGCGATAGCACAACAGTAGGCTCTTTGCCTTGCACTTAGTCAACCCAGACAGACCTCATATGGTCCCTCGAGCCTGCCAGGAGCAATTTCTGAATGCAAAGCCAGGAGTAAACCATGCACACTGCCAGCTGTGGCCCAAAAACTAAAAAAAGAAAAAAAATTAAATATTATATAGAACTTGAACTGTGGACAAATACTGCAGCTCATTGACCTTTCTCTTAACTATTTCTTCTTTCATATCAGCACTCCCATATTCATATCATAACCAGAACTACAGTTTCAATATTTGAAACTACAGTTTCAACATTAATTTCTTGTCTTCCAATCAATGAAGTATTCTAAGTTACTGCTACTGTTCACTGCTATGATTTATAATCTTCTGGGGGGTATTTTTGATCCATTTACCCTATTTAGTTTCCATAGTCTCACTTTTCTCAGCCAGATAATTTTTGTCCTCTCTTCAATGTTTTTTAATGAGTTGAAATGTCTGTATTAGCTGAAATTTTTCTCATACTTAGTCCACTAATGCTGTTTCTGAATGGGACTGAAGAAAAAAGAAGCATCCTGAATTCCTGAATACTCTTATTAAATTATGGTCACAAATCTTAACTTTCTCTAGCAATATTTAAAAAATTTTTTGGTTTGTTTTTGGGTCACACGCGGCAGCGCTCAGGGATTATTCCTGGCTGTAGGTTCAGAAATGCCTCTAGGCAGGCTCGGGGACCATATGGGATGCCGTGATTCTAACCAACATTCTTTGGTAGACAAGGCAAACACCCTATCTCCATGCTATTTCTCTGGCCCCTCTCTAACAATTTTTGAGTAGCCTTGTTAGTTTATTTCTGTAGACAGAACATTATTTCATGGCTTTTCCTTTTTCAAGAAATCCCCAAGATTTTTCCCCTTCTTCTAGTATTATGTTAAAAACTTTAGGGGCCCGGGAGATAGCATGGAGGTAAGGCGTTTGCCTTTCATGCAAAAGGTCATCAGTTCGAATCCCGGTGCCCCATATGGTCCCCCATGCCTGCCAGGAGCAATATTTGAGCATGGAGCCAGGAGTAACCCCTGAGCACTGTCGGGTGCGACCCAAAAACAACAACAACAACAACAAAAAAAAAAACTTTAACAAAATTCTAAAATATTTTTGAATATTTTGTTCAAATATTTGTTCATATTGGAAATATGAACAAAAACAAATTTTTCCTATATCTTGTATCTGAGAAAGCATAAAAAATTATGTAGTAACAAGAGCAATTACACTATCTATATACGTAGGGAACATAAAAATTCATTCATAATTCTAGATTTTCTCATACACTTTCAATACATGCAACGCATATATTTATACCAACATCACCACTTAGATATCTAAATGATGTTTAAAATTTAACATATATGTGCAGATTTTCTCTCATAAGACACTTATAACACAGGACATAGAGTATAGCATAGGAGTCAAATCATGGTTGCCAGCTGCCATCCAGGTGTTCCACTCCTCTGCATCAGAACTTTGAACGGCTTGTTAATGGCAACATCCAGAGGTTGCAGCCATTGCAGTGTATGGACAGAGCTCTGCCTACTTAGGGGAGGAGCTAAAAACAATTTTTGAGTACTGGTTCACATATTCACATATAAATGAAATCAAGTAACAATATTAAAAATAACTTTCCAATGTTGTATACGATTTTTTTCTCAGTCTGAATTGTTGGCTAAAAAAGAATAAATGCTTGTCCTCTATGCTCATATTTACTAAGTAAAAGAAAATCATCTTTAAGATAATTATGAATATTTTACTATCTGGAATTCTTTACTCAACTTTAAAGTAAAATACATGTATGAACAGTGTACTACCAATCTAAATTATTTTATTTTATTTGGAACATATATATTAAATCAAAGAATAATTTAAAAATACAATGCTGACATCAGCATACTGTTCGTTTTTTCCTTTTTTCTTTCTTTCTTTTTTTTTTTTTTTTGAGGTCATTGTGAAACAAGTCTTTCACAGTTGTATTTCAGTTGTTCACTGACAATGAATTAAGGCTATTCCCACCACCAGTGTTGACCTCCCTCCATCATAGATCCCCACTTGCACCCCAAACCTCCACCTCTAGCCCCCTGGACCACTAGTGTAACAGGTCCATTTTGTGTTTAGTTTGTTATAGTTTGGGTCTCTTAATTCTATTCACATTGACTTTGACTTGGGTATTTAAATCAGACCTTTTTTTTTCCACTCAATGTTCCTGAGATCACTTGGCCCCTGTGCCACATCTCCTCTTTTTTCTTTTCTCAATTTGTAAAAAGACATAGAAATATGAAACATAACAAAATGATTCAAGTTCTATGGTTCTATGAAAAAGTAGGAAAACCTACCTACAATATAAGTAAAAATAAAAGAAGAAAAGAAAAAAACAGGGGAGGGGTATGTGTAGAGCTTTTACATACATACATATAAATATATATACATATATATATTATATAGGCACAACAAATATTGGGGAAATTAGAAAGAAAGTTCCTTTGAATTAAGAGATACAGGGTATCTCCACCCATGAAGTATACTGTCCAAAGACCAACTACAGGCTCCAGGCTAGTTCTTTAATATTATTCTAAACATACAAAAGAAAAGCACTTATTTCTAAATATTTGAGCTTGTAAGGAATAGAAACACAGAAGTCTTATTAAAATACGAATATTATAGTCAGTATTTAACTCCCCCTGGCTTTTTTTCCCCAAGCTTTTGAGAGGCCATATGCATAGAGATATAAATATCCTGAGGCCAAATGCTATCTGCAAGCTGGGGATTAATTAGGGAAATCATGAGTACTAATCTCTACAAAATAGCCAAAGGATTTACAATGTGTATATATTCTTTTAAAAAAGAAACCAGGAATTTGTAGCTCTTTAGATTAATATATATATATATATATATATATATATATATATAAAGTTTAGGAAACTTCATATGTCTAAGCACTTTCTTTACACAATTAGGTAGGAAAAGCTAGTTTACAATTGAAATTCATTAATGTAATTCATCATATCAATGTGGTAAAAATGAAAAATCAAGTATTTTTCTCTTAAATTTAGGCACCTTAATTTACAACATTGTTAATAATAGGGTCTATGCATATGTATGTATATACGTAATATAGATAGATATAGATAGATGATAGATAGATAGATGATAGATAGATAGATAGATAGATAGATAGATAGATAGATAGATAGATAAACACAATCCAGCAGCACACCTTTCCACACTATTTACTTTCTTTCATCATTATCTCACTGTCTCCCAATGATTGTCACAACTTCATCTAAAGGGTGTATATACACAATTATTCATTGCAACACTCAGTACAATAGCCAAGACTTGAATCAACGTAGATGTCCAAAATCAGAGGAGTGGATCATAAAGATGTGGTACTGCCTACGTCATTGGTAAATAATTTCTATATTTCCAATTAAAGGGGTGATTCAGTAGGTGATGATGAAATTCAGATTAAACTCCTGAATTTTCCTGGCATGGAGAACTGAAAAACACCACGGGATCCCTCAAAAGACCCTCTGCGGAAGCTTTACCCCTGCATGGAGAGTTGAGGAATTCCTGAAGAGATGTTTCTGAAATTCATGTCATGGTACTGACATATTCTCTTCATATTATTTGGCCTAAATATTATTTCTCACTTGTATACTTACAGGCCAAAAAACAGCCTCAAACAAATTATTTTTCCCAGAAGATTTTTCAGTACCAAAGACAATTTTCTTCTCTCTGTCAGCCCTATTTAGATCTAAAATCCTGGCCAGGAACTTAGCTCTGAGTCATTGAAACTCCTAGCCAGGTACAGAATTTACATTTTTTTGGGGGGGTCACACCCGGCAGTGCTCAGGGGTTACTCCTGGCTCCATGCTCAGAAATTGCTCCTGGCAGGCACGGGGGACCATATGGGGCACTGGGATTCGAAACGATGACCTTTTGCATGAAAGGCAAACGCCTTACCTCCATGCTATCTCCCGGGCCCCCAGAATTTACATTTTTGAACTGGCTGTCTTTTACTCAATAGAGCTTTTTCCTGCTAGCCCTCAGAAACTATCAGTCAGGCAGCCCCCTCCTTTTTGATAGATCTTTTCACCTGAGCTGCCTAGCCAGTTAGATTGTTATGTATATTCAATAGACCTACTGATAATGTTTCTGCTTTTCTAAAACTCTCTGCCCTTTGTAAAGAGGAAAATTCCTTTCATGTTCAAGACTATAATTTTCCCCCTTAAATAAATTACATTTATTAAATAAATTAAATAGATAAATAAAATTGTAACACAGTTGCCAGAACATGTTTCCCCATATATTCACTGTGTGGTCTCATTTCTTTATATTTTGTCACCCGTTTGTGTTTTTATCCACTTCCTTGAAGTAGGATTTATTGAAATCCAACTAGAGCTGTAGGAGCCTACAGCTGTAGAGCCTACAGCATGGTACATATAATCAAAGGAATACTACATAGCTGTAAAGAATGATGCAAACATGTAATTTGCAGCAATATAGATTGGAACTGAAAGATATTATGTTAAATGAAGTAACCCAGAAGAAGCATAAATACAGGATGATATCACTTATTTGTGGTATTTAGAATAACTGCAATGGCCTAAATGTTAGTTGTCTCTAAAACCCTTGGCCCCAGAGTACAGTGAGGAGAAAGAAATAAGAGGACAAAAGTGTGGATGAGGAGAAACACAGATATAAAAAAATGGAGACCAGGCAGGGGCCAAGTGCTCTCAGGTGCATTGGTAGTGTTAAAGAAGGACAGAACTAACTATCCAAGTCAAAGGCAACAACAATGGAAACAACGATCTTAAACTTAAAATAGTTCAGTTATACTGGCAGTCTGGGGGTTGGGGAGATGGTATGGTATGCACTTGGGGAAAACTTGTGGAGGGAGGTGGACACTGGTGGTGGGATTGGCCCCTCTCATTGTATGTCTGAAACCAAACAATGAAGGACTTTGTAAATCACAATAGTTTCAATAATGTTAAAATTAAAATAACCTTCATGTCATAATTCCATGTCATAATTGAAGACCAATTCTCAATTTCTGTTGCCTTGGGACACTTGTTCAAGTTACATCATGTCTTTTTAAAAGTTATTTAATTTTATTGTTGAATAATAAACCATTATCTTGAATAGAGTTATTCTAGTTATCTACTGAAGTATAATATTTTACAAGTTTTAGAAACTCAATAAAACTGCTGTAGATGCTGATGTTCATTCAGGCATTTGTGTGGAAAAGGTTTACCACTTCAGGACTGTAATGGTATATTGTGTGGTAAATTTTTTTAATCTAAGAAATTCAAATGAAAAAAATAAAAAGAGATTCAAATGGTTCCTAAAGTGATTTACTATTTTATATTATCATTGTCAATATATGAGAATTCACTTTTGTATATTAATTGTATATCCAGATACACTATTAGTTCTGGGAGGCTTTCTGTTCTTAATTTTTTTTAATAATTTTCTATATGACACCTGCATCATCTATGATAGTTTTAATCACAATCTATATACATTTTATTTCTTTTACTTTTTTTATTAGTTAATACATTGAGTATGATGTTGGAAAGGAGTGACAAGGGAAGACATCCTGATCCCTTATGATCCTTTATTATTTTAATGGGAAAGCTTACAGTTTCTCACTATGAGGTATAATGTTAAGAATTTCTATAAATATTTTATTTCTTTGAGAAAATTCATTTTTTTTGTTTTTGTTTTTGTTTTTGGGCCACACCCTGTGATGCTCAGGGGTTACTCCTGATTATGTGATCAGCAAGCACTTCTACTTCTAATATACTGAAAAAAATTTTAAACTTTATTAAGTCATTATTTGATTGATTGGTTTATGGGCCATACCCAGCAATGCTCAGGGGTTACTCCTGGCTCTGCACTCAGAAATTGCCTCTGGCAAGCTGGTGGACCATATAGGATGCAGAGAATTGAGCCTGGGGTTTCTCCTGGTTTGGCTGAATGCAAGGCAAATGCTCTACTGCTGTTCTATCTCTCTGGATGCTACTAAAAGTTTTTATTATAAATCAATATTGGGTTTTGTTAGATGCCACCTCTACTTTGAAAGTCTCCTGGTTCAACTATTGGGAAAATAATAGGGACACTACTCAAAAGCCTAGAAACTGAGCTTTCAATATAACCCAGTAACTCTACTTCTTGGCATCTACCTCCAAGGATACAAAAACTCTATTAAGAAAATATGTTTATTTGCACACCTATGTTTATTACAACCTATTTACAATAGTCGAGACCTGGAAACAACTCAAATGTCTAAGAACAGATAATTAGATAAAAACATTTAGTATATTCACACAATGGAATACTATTGGGCTATACGAAAAGAAAAATGAAATTAAAGCAGGCAGGCAAACACGCATGTAGGAGTGTGTTACCACTGTCCCTCAATCCCCGCCACCTGCTGCACAATGCAATGGATTCTTGATGTGTAATAAAACCAAGGGACAGGATTTGTAGGAGGTACTTTATCTTTAATAAAAGTCTCACCTGGCACTACAATCAGGCCCAGAGAACACTGAAGCTTCTACAAAGAGAAGCAGGAACAAAGGCCAGCAAAGAAATATCAAAGATGACCATCAACTTCATTAACGCTTCCCATTGGCAACTACCCTAATAGCAACTTTGATCTAGGTAGAAAGTCCTATATGGGACAGGTTGGGAAAATCCTATAAAAGTAAGTTTAAAACAAAAAAAGTTGTTCACGTGTTTCCTGGGTACATGGTGCCAGAGCACATGTCATCCACATCTTCCCTCTTGATCTGTGGACTTTCTTAGTTTCATGCTACACTCTCTCCTGAAAGGATTACTCCTTAATTTCTTTTGTACCCTCTCCCTTTTCTTCCTCACTACCTCCAAATAAAATCTGTTTTATTATACTTCATTCTTGTCTCCTCCTGAAATTATTTTCTATGTGACCCCTGAAGACCTGGTCAAGGTCTAGAACTGATTTTGCTTTCTTTGTTAAAGTAGGGCTCATAGTCATAGATCTTCATAGCCACTTCCTGAGTTGGCAGAGGTAGGTAGAGGTTGAGTTTGGGGTTGTGGTTGTTGCTGTGGTTGCTACTTTTCTCTCCCCAGTTCACTTAAAAATGTGGGGACCTCCACCAACATCAAAATCATGCAATTTGCTGCTATGTGGATGGATCTGGAGTGATCCAAATGATACTGATACTCTCCAAATGCTGAATGAGGTTAGAGGGAGAGTGACAGATGCATAATGAGCTTACATATGGGAAATAAAGACAGCAAGAATATAATAAAAAACAACCATTACCTCAAACTATGTATCAAAAATTAACTAAATGTGAAAGCTAAAACTTAAAAAAAGTTAAATAAAAATTTGCACATGAAAGCTCATGTTTGTAGTTAGCAGAACTTAGGGATAAATACTATGAACTGATAGGTATATAAAATAATAGTATATCTAAATATTGGATACTATTAAGAAATAAAAATGGCAAAAAATTATACATGCA
>PVKC010008443.1:0-28071 GCA_004027635.1 Crocidura indochinensis | reverse complement strand
TAGTAGACAGAAAGAGCAACTTGAGAATAGGAGATGTGGCAGAAATTGGTATTTAGGAAAGAGGTTTATTTTTTAACCTTCTAATTAATAACTTCAGCTGGTAAAATTTTCATCGTTTGGTGAACTCAGATTATATTAATGCGGCCCATGGCCTTATAAATCAGAGCTTCTTGAGGAATTTCTGCTTATTTTTGAAGTAGTTCAGCTTATTTTTTTATCAATAATTCATATTTGAAGGAAACTTCTGTGAGTTAACTTTATTTTGGAATGCTTGTCTGCTTTTTCGTTGAATGAAAACGTTTGCAGTAATGAATCCTTAGTATTTTTCTTCTTTTCAAGAACTGAATGTCATTTGGGAGAAAACTGGTCCTGGTATTGCTTTTGAGACCTTGACCTTAGCAACTCTTGGCTGGTGGTTGTTTACTACAGCTGCAGCCTATGAGAGTACAGAATGGGAAGGGACTGCAAATACTGAGCTGCTCACTCTCTCTAGGCCAAGGGAAAAACAAATCAGGATGCTTGCTGAGCAGTGGAAGAACGTCCCCAAGCATATTATAATGGCAGGAGTGTCCGGTCTTTTAAAAGAATATATGTGTTCCAGGGGGATGACTGACCTTTCTTCTCTGAAAGGCAAACGTGCACTAACAGCTTCAGAGTTTTAGATAGGAGAGCATGAAACGGACTGTTATCAGTGAATTGGAGCCATTTGCTCTTAAATATAGGTGAGTTTTGATAAAGATATCAAAAAAAGAATTGCTCATGCTGGTAGACCGCTAGCCCTATTCTAAGGCTATTTTGAATCAAGCCTGTGCTGGTTAATCTAGATTATTGAGTAACTTTACCAGTGAGGCATTGTGGTTAAATAGTTGAAAATACAAAGGTCCCAGAAATTTTCTCCGTTGCACAAAATGGAATTTCATATTTATGTGGAATAAATCACATATTTGGAAAATTGTGCTAAGCTGTCTCGTCGTCCTTATTTTGTGAGTGTAGTAGTCTTGAAGTGAAAACTTCATAAATCTAGCTGTGGGCTTATAAAACTAGAATGGCACAACATCTTTTAAAAGTTCTTTTCTCTTTTTTTGATCAGTAAGTTTCTCTACTGTGCTTCCAGATTGGAAACTACCGCTCCTTCCCAGTTTTATTCAGAAATTTTACCTTGGATTACTTTTAGAAAATAACTTTCATTTTGGAAATCTTTCCTGAAATAGGTTGCAGTCGTTTTCCTCTGTTATTTCTAGTTAAAAATACCAGGCTAGCAGAGCAACTATATCTTTGTATCCTGTGCTTACTTTTAATGTTCCTTTTAAGTCTATAAAGTTATGCACAGCTGCATCCCTTCTTCTGTGCATAACGTACTTCTATCTTAAGTATGTATGTCAGTCTACTTAGTATGGAAGGATACAGAAAAAAAGGATACGAATATTAAAGTTAAACTCTGACAGCATGCTTAACTACAGCTTTACTCCATGTACTACATGGATCTCAACCATCTCTCCTAGATCAAAAAACGGCAATTGATGGCACAGCTCCGCCCAGATGTCAACAGCCCTGGGCTTTTTAAGACCTGCTTGGATCCTTGCTTCCAAACTGGTCCAGAGAACTGTCTGACTTCAAGCAGCCAGAATGCATTTTCAGGGCCTAGCCCAGCCACACCCCATCTGATGTCAGCTTTTTGAGTTCCTGCGGTGAAGAACACATGCTGTGGATTAAATGGTTGCTTTCTGTATATATTCTCAGTAATTATGTTACAAAAGGATTTTTTGGTTTGGGGTGTTTATTGTCATAAAAGTCCCTACTTGAGTAGTCATATTGTTCTATAAAAATTTGTTTTGGTTTGGCAGTACTTTACAGGATATTCACCCAAAGAATTCTGCTCTGGCATGTTCTTTCTTCCTGTCTTTATTTTTTTTAAACTTAAACAATACATTTATTTTGTGGCTAATTTCATGGCATACATTTTGGAACATTATTAGTTATGATTAGATGAACTCAAACAATGTTATAGCATGGAAGGTGGGGGTAGGGGAGTAGTAGTGCCCTTGGACCAGAGAGATAGTACAGTGGTTAAGACATTTGTCTTGCCTATGGCAGATCTGAGTTCCGTCTCCTGCATAGCATATGGTCCCCCAGCACTACCAGGAGTAATCTATAAGTAAATCCTGAGCAATACTGAGTGAGGCCCTCAAATTCACCTCTGGCCCACACCTAAAAATAGAGTCCTTTTGGTCTTTTTCCCATCTTCAAACATTATCAGTGCTGCCACTACAATTTGTTGGCCTTGATTGCCTGATATTGTATACCAAACATTACTATGCTTATAAATATGCAAGGGTCTCACAAATCCAGTATGAGTATATGTTTACTATGTGTATTGCTGTCTAAGTGTGCATTCATATATGTAATTTATATGTTATTTTTTATGTTCTCTATTTTGCTATATAGTTTGCCTCCCTCAGTACTATGAATGTTATTAAGAATCATGAAGCTTGGGGCCAGAGCGAGAGCATAGCAGTAGGACATTTGCCTTATATGCAGCCAACCTGGGAAAGACCCAGGTTTGATCCCCTGCATCCCATATGTCCCCTGAGCCTGCCAGGAGCGATTTCTGAGTGCAGTCAGGAGTAATCCCTGAGTGTCACCGGATGTGGCCCCCAAACTAAAACTAACAAACAAACAAAAAAAGAATTATAAAGCTTTGGCATTAAAAGCCTATCTTCTGAATGCCCTCCTGAGCACCACCCAGAAGAGACCCTCAAATACTGAGCAAAGGGTGTCCCCTAAATATCAGTGGTGTGGCCCCAAATAGACCAAGAATGATGGTAGAAATCTTTCCCCTCTCCAAACACTTGTATGCAAATTAGGAAAAACAAGATCTGTTTTGTTTCCAAATTCCGTTTCGTAATAGTAGTCTCACTTTATTTCGAGATTAATATGCAAAGTCAGAAGAAAACATGAAAATAACTGTGCCCAAAGGAAATAAACTGACAGACCTCATTGGCAACCAAGATCAATTATTGTTAAAGAAAAAATCAAATGACTCTGAAAATTTTCATTTATTTCCTAATCAACTCTGCCTAGATTGGAATGAGGGCTGATTTTATTTTTTGGTAGCAGAGAGTATGCAGTTTTGAATCTAACTACCTATCTCTTCATGACCTTGGTTAATATTTTTGAATCCCTTCTATAAAGTCTATGAAGGGGGAAATCTTATGTTGTTTATAGGGCAGGATGAGGATAGCAGAAGATAATTTGTATGACAATGACTTTCTAAAGTTGTGTGGCTACTAGTTTGACCAGAAAATCCCTTCCTCCCTGAAAAGGATGAACTTTCCAGGATCTCGAAGTGAGTATATAAATTACATTTATGGAGAAGGAATTTCCTCCGAGTGTGGAGAAAAACCTTCTGGTAGTCAAAGGTCAGGAATTCCATTCCTGTCTGGCGAGGGATTTGCTCTGACCTTGAGAATGTCACTTTTTAAAAAAAGTTTCTATGTAGTTGGTGTTAATAGTTACTTTTTAGGTTCATTTCTGTAGTGCAGGTGAAGTAATAGAGCTTTTCTAAGAAAAGAAATATATAAAAAAACAATCTCTTTGATCATTATTTATGGAAGATAGAAAACAACAATGATTATGTAGAGATTTCAAGCCCTCAAGCTACTTCTTTAATCAGCCAACTAAAACTTCTATCTCCTGGTCATTAAAAATACCTTTAGGGTATTTTTTTTGGTGAAATCATTAAATTTGTGCTGTTGCACTATAATTTAGATCAGTCTATTGAACGGCAAATCCCTAGTTAAACCAAGATTCTGTTGATTAAGCTGTGTGTAATTTATGGCTTAAGTCATTTGGTTAGACTCAAATATTATTGCCACACACACACACACACACACACACACATACACACACACACAGTCAAAGAAGGAAAACTCTTAAACAAGTATTTAAACTTTTATTTGATATATTTTGTTCATATCTGCATTTTTTCTGCCGCATAGTATTTTTTACACAAATACAAGAAAATTAAGATGATTAATTTACAGTTTCTCCTTAGTTGCATTTACTCCAGTTAAAAATTAACCTTACCCACCCCCACCCCTTTTTGGGGGCCACACCTGGTGGTGCTCAGGAGTGACCCCTGGGGTTGCATAAGGAATAGTGCTGGGGGTTCAAACCAGGGACAGGCTGGCATGCAAGATAAGTGTCTTACTTCCTATACTTCCTATACTTTCCTATACTTTCTCTCTGGCCCCCATTAAACACTGTTTTTTTCTGTTTTGGGGGCCACATCTGGTGACACTCAGGTGTTACTCTTGGTTATGCTCTCAGAAATCGCTCCTGGCTTTGGGGACCAAATGGGACACCGGAGGGAATGAACCGTGGTTTGTCCTAGTGTAGCGCAGGCAAAGCCAAGAACAAATTGAAAGATGCAGTCTATCAGATCATCCTTTCAGTAGCTAAATGCCAGTATGTATCCAGAATCATTTCCTACCTAAATCTTTTCATCTCTAATTAGATGTATTTGACTCTGATAACCATTGTGGTCTTCAATATTTTAACCGGACTTTATACCACTTGTGCCACTGCTCCGGCACTAAACATTTGTTTCTGTAAGAGCAAAGAAACAGATTCAAACTAACCCATAATAGAATTGATTTATAGCTCGTTCTTTTTACCTGACATTTGTATTTGACTAACTCGTCCATGTTACCACTATTGTGACACATACCTTCCTTGAAGCTTTATTTCTAATATCTTGCTTAAAGAATTGTCTACTTTCCCGTGTGTAAGCTGTGGCTTTATATAGCACATGATTTAATTTTTGTGTAATATTTTTCTTGCCTTGTTGCTTCCTTCCCAATAATAAGCCCCATGAGAACAGGAAATGAATCTTTTTCCTAATCATTTTGCTGACTTCTTAACATAGTGACGGATCACTTATTGCTAAAGTATTTCTTGAAAGAACAAATTGAAGGATGCAGTCTATCAGATCATACTTTTAGTAGTTAAATGCCAATATGCATCCAGAATCATTTCCTACCTAAATCTTTTCATCTCTAACTAGATGTATTTGACTCTGATAACCATTGTGATCTTCAATATTTTATCTGATGTTTATATTTGAACTTTTCATCTTGTAAAATGAAGCCTTGTGTTGAAGTCAGGCGGTTTCAGCTATCTTATTTGGGTAAATTATTTCTTGAAGTATCAGTTTATTTATAGTTAAATGAAAACAAGTAAGAGAAAATGTTATTATCGAAGAGTGATGGTGGTGGTGGGGATAGAAATTTGGTTGTGTTTGCAAAGCATTCATGATATAAAATTATATACATATTTAGTTAATGCTTCATAAAAGCTGGTCTCATCCTTTATATATATAAAGTATATATATATAAAGTATATACGTATATATATATAAAGTATATATGTGTATATATATATATATATATATATACACATATAGACTCTTAAAAGTAGCCTTTCCAGGTTGTTGGTAGCTCAAAGGACTAGAGATCCAGCTTGCATGTGCCAGGCCCAACGTTGGATCCCAAGAACCCACATCCACCTTCCAGCTCCACCGGACATACCTGTGGTGGTCCTCAGCACCTCCTGCACAAGCAACTGGCATTGTTGATCAAGCACTGAACCATCAGGTCCATACTACTGGTCTGAATATTGAAAGGAGTGGCTCCTCAGATCTCCTGAACTGCTTGTGGAGGCTTCCCGTCCCACTTAAATAACCATTCAGAATGAGAATTAACTATATATAAAGTAAAATAGACAGTCTATTTTATAGCTACAGTACAATGTAGAAGTTAGGTGTTAGAGTGTGTGTGTGTGTGTGTGTGTGTGTGTGTGTGTGTGTCTGTCTGTCTGTCTGTCTGTCTTGGGGGAAAAAACTGGCCGTAACCAGGCCTCTGACAATGCTCAGGGAACCATGTGGTGCTGGGAATCAAACCTGGGCTTCCTGCATGCAAAGTATGTGCTCCAGCTCATTGAACTCTCTCCCACCTCTTGTCAGCCATGTAATGGGTTTCTGATGAGAAACAGATCCCCAGAGTCCCACCTGTGTGTGACATTGCCACTTCGGACCATATTGCAAAAATTACCTGAAACTTCTGCATTTGCTTTTCTTTAACAAATGAAAAAAATATAACAAGAAAAAAAAAACAAAAGGAGGAAATGAAAGTTCTAGTTATGAGGAGAGTGTATTATCTTAATACCCAATTGAGTCAGTTTAATCATTAGTATGCAGAACAGTGAAACTTTATCAAAAATTTTCAATGGACCTAAGATGATAAGTTGTAAAAAAATATGATGGTAGAGTATACCCAGTGCTATCCATCTCTTTTTAATGACAGTATGAAATAATCTTCCTTACTGATTTTGTAATTTTATTCATTTCTAACTGGGAATGTACCTCCTTTGAGAGAAGCTGGGTCTACCTTGACTTGCATATTTGCATTCTGTTTAACATTTTAAGAACACACTGTATGTTACAAATAAAGGATTTCTTTTATTTGTTAAGAAGTATTCATAAGTACATGTGCATGTTGCTTTAGTTGCTATTTTTGTCCATGGAAGCTGAATTTCCCTGGAGTTAAGTAATACAATCATGGTCAGTAACCAGTAATTTTTTTTATTTGGTTCCTGGGCCAAATCTAGCAGTGTTGGGGGCCAGGCCCCTCTTTGTGCTCTGAGGGCACTGCTCTGCTGGTTTCTAACCTGGGTTTTAAGCAGGCAAGGCCCACAAGCCAGGTTAGCACCTTAACCTCTACTCTCTTCCCCTGCCCTGTAGTTCGCTTGAAAGCAGATTAGGCCACTGGACCGCCTTTGAACTTTCCCCTTTGGCTAGTTCCTCTCTCTCTGGCATTTAATGTAATATTCTAAGGTTAGTCTTACTGTGAAGCAAAACAATGGGTCTATTATACATTGTCTTTGATGCTATATTATTTATGAGACTCTGGTCACACTGCATTTACTAGGACAAATTTACTGAAATATTTACTTCAATATAGAAGTCAAGTCAGTGTTTGCTGATATATGTAGTGAAGCAAATAATGAGACCTAATCCCTAAAAAAGAATTTTAGAAAGATATGGCACAGTGGTAAGAGTAAGCTAGTAATGTTGCCCCGATAATGAATCTACTATTTGATAAAACTATTTAGGTCAGGTATAATAAAAATAATACAAAACATCTGTTCTTATAAAAATTGTTATTTGATCTCTACTTATTTAATTCTAACTGTAATCCTATATATAAATAGGCAGGATATCATCACTGATAACCTGAAAATCAGGTTGTGGAAGTACGTTGAAATTATCATACAAAGTAATTTGTGATAAATGGAACAAGACATAAACCAAATGAGGGAATATTACTTTAGGATGGGAAATGTAAAAGTTTAAAATATTGGTTGCTGTATAACAAAACAAACATGTTAATTGTCTTATTAAAGCGCTCTAATTTACAAAGTTACTAAATATTTGAATTTCAGACCTGCAATGTTCTGACCCTATCATCATCAACTTCTCTCCACCAGCCTGTGGCAAAAATATTCTATGAAAAATATTGACCTTCAAAAAGCTTAAAAATACTTTTTTTGGCGGGGAACACCTGGTGTTACTCAAGGAGCATTTCTGTTGGAGCTTAGAGCACCATACAGGATGCCAGGAATCAAACTTGAGTCAGCGCGTGCAAGGCTAGCATCCTGCCTGCTCTCTGTCTCTCCAAGACAAACCCCAGTGTGGTCAGTTTTACAGAAGGTTAAACTCATTTGTAATTTAACAGAGTGTGGCTGGAAGTGACATTTTATTTGTTGTTTTCATTTTGGAGGGGATTTTGGGGGCATACCTGGTAGTGCTCAGTATCTATTCCTGTCTCTGTGCTCAAGGCTCAGCCAATTTTGTTCTCAAGGGACCATGTTTGATATGAGGTATCTAACTGGGGTCAGCTGCATGCAAAGTACTGCTTTACCTGTTGTTGTAATCTGACTGAAAGGATATATATATACATATATATATATATCCTTTATATACATATATAATATATATTATTTTATATAATATATATATATATATTCCTGAGATTGCTCAGGGGAACCGTATGGACTTCTGAGGATTGGATATGGGTTGGCTATGTGCAAGGGAAGTGCCCTACTATTTTGAGTACCCTATCTAGCCCTGAGAATAGTTTAAAAGAATCTTTACACAAAGAGATTGAGTGTTTAATGAATTATATTTGCTAGAATACACATTATCTTTTACTTTAGGAATCAGTGTTGGACAACTAAGCAAACAAAATATTTTATTTAGAGAAATTGCATAGCGAGTAAGAGCAAGAACTTACCGGTATATGCTGATCTATTGAATATACTGGGGCTAAACCAAGGCACTGGGCTGAAGCAAGTGTGTAATATACTAACATAGTTTGGAAATTAAAATAAAAATTAAAATCAGTAGAATACTTGAAAATTAAATGCTAGCAAAATAATTGCTTAGTATTTGATGGCTAGTAGCATAGTTTAGTTTTCATACTGGAAATCATGTAAGGTTGGTCAGACATATGTTACTATTTTTTATTTGTGAGGATGGTAAAGACAAGAAATGGGGAAATAATTAAAAATAATGAAGTAGGGGCTGGAGAGATAGCATGAAGGTAGGGTGTTTGTCTTGCATGCATGTGGCATCCCGTATGGTTCCCGAGCCTGCTAGGAGCGATTTCTGAGCATAGAGCCAGAAGTAACCTCTGAGCACTGCCAGGTATGACCCCAAAACTCAAAAAATAAATAAATTAATAGATAAAAAGATAATGAAGTGAATTTAGAACCTTGACTTTTAGCAAAAATATTCATTCATTGACTTAATCAAATATTGTAAGTCCACATTTATGAGAGGCGCCACGTGTGTGTGTGTGTGTGTGTGTGTGTGTGTGTGTGTGTGTATGTGTGTGTTTAACTCATGTGAGATGTTCAGTGACTAATTGATGAATTAAAATTTTTTTTTAATTTATTTTTTTGGGTTTGGGGGCCACATTCTGTGGCGCTCAGGGATTACTCCTGGCTTTGTGCTTGGGAGTTGCTCCTGGCAGGCTCAGGGACTCAGGCTCAATGGGACATTGGGGATGGAACCTGGGTTGGTCGTATGCAAATCAGGGAGATGGTTCATCACCTACCTCTTGAACTTGAACTTGTGCTAAATATAGAGAATACAAAGGCACATTTAAACATGGGCCCTGACCTGATGTATGGATGCATACATTGTATGGTCATGGCATGTAGAAATTTAGATCATTGAAGAAGTGGCATAGCTAAACCCAGTGTATTATGGTTTAGTTAGCTTTCTTAATGTTGGTCTTTAGTGTGCTTTGAAATAATGTCCCAGATATAATTAGGGTTAAAATTTAGTGTCTTTTAAGTTTAAGTTACTTTCGTTAGACAATTGTTTTCTATTAATTGACATGATCTTAAAAGTTTTGTCTCTTTCACAAAAATGTATACTGTGTACTTTTTGCACAGAGAATGTTCATGATGCATTTAAAATGCATCTCTAATGCTTACAACCAATTCTATGGTAAGTTAGTTTATAAGACTTTAGTGCTTTTCCTTTTGTGCTATAGCTTTTCAAAACAGCACCAGCTTAAGATCTGTAGTAAATAGTTTTGCAGAAACAAAACAGGTGAAAACAAATATATCTTTCTGATAAAAGTATCAACGGATCTGTGGAGACTGTAAAGTTATCTCCTGTATTATCTATCTGGCTCCTATCTGTACCCCATTTAATATAGTATATTTTCTTAGTAAGTATAAAACTCATCTTTGTCATAGTGTATGTTTTCATTAATCCTATATAATATAGATTTTTCTTTATTGATATTTTTAATACGTAAAAATGTTGTAGTACTATAATGGTTATTTTCTTTTTAATTGACTTGGTTTTTGGATTTTTCTTTTGTGATAATGATTTTTAATTCTGCTACTATGGTGAATTAATTGCATTGATTTTTTTAAAAAATGTATTTTAGTTTTAATATGATTTTTACCCTTTGCAAGCTGAGAAGGTTTGTGATTCTCCTCCCTCAGTCTCCTGTGAATGAATCTCCTCAGTCTCCCAACCTACCTAGAGGTTCAGTGCAAGGTCCCGAGAGTGCTGGGATGTTTTGCCTGTCTGTGATGCTTATGGGTCTGTACAATGCCAGGATTGAACTGGGTTGGCCGCTGACAGGACTTAAATCCTGTACTATCTCTATAGCCATCATTTGTTACTATTTTCTTAGTTGCCACAAATAGATACAACGTTATTGGCGATTTTTTCCTTTAAAGTATGTTATACATTTTATTCTCAGCATTGTTATATTACAAAGATTTTCTGATTTCCATAGTGATTTCTTCTTTGGCCATGATGTAGAATAATGTTGTTTTATATTCAAATACTTGGAAATTTTGCTGACATCTTTTTTGGTATTGGTTCCAAGTTTAATTACATGGTTTTTAGAGTATGTATAATACTAAGTTTTAAAAATGTGCAGTGAATATATTTTTTATTTGTGATGGCTACATGTGCTATTGAAAGCAACGTGTCTCTCCATTATTGGGTTGAGTATTCTAAAAGTAACCCTTAGGTATTATATTACATATGTGTTAACTGGCCAACTAGGTGTGTCTAACGAAAATTTTCCTGTTCTATTTAATGATCTGTTCTGTTAAAACAGATTGGGAGAGTAGAGTTTAAAAATATATATCAAATTGTTTTTATAATTTAATCCCATTTTTTCAGTTTTATTTGTTTAGCTTCAGGCTTTTTTTTTTTTAATGAGGGTCTAACCCATGGTACTATGAGTTCCAGGATCACACCTGCACGTATGTGATGCCGGGGATCACTTGCAGGGTTGTGAACACACTTGCGTGTAATCGAACTACTTCCACATTCCAGCTTTATGTATGCTTAAGCTCAGTTATTAGGTCACATGCATTTAAAATTGTTGTGCTTAGATGAATTGACCCATTAATTATTTTAGTAATGAAGCTCCTTGTCCCTTGTTGATGCATATAATTGGATTATTATATTATTGTTTTATTTTAACCCAGTATTTTCAAACTTTCACTTATTTGTCTATTTAAACACTTAGTAAAAAAAATTTTTTTTCGGTTCTTTGCTTTTGGTTTGTTTTGGGCTACACCCTGTGATGCTATCCCTGGCTTTGTGCCAGGGGACCATGTAATACCAGGGATTAAGCTGTGACCTCCACATGCAAGCCAGCTTTCAGTCCAGTCCATTGAAATCTCTGTCTCTAGCTCTGAATTTATTTTTAATGATTGAATTGCTATTAACTTGTTTTACTTTCTATTTATATTAACTGTTCTATGTTCTATTTCTCTGTTTTTAGCTTTTTGGGGGCCCTTTTTAGTGTGAGTATGTTTTTTATCTGTACTACTAACTTAGTTATAATTTTTTTTTCTTTTTGGGCACACCTGCTTGTGTTTAGGTGCTAATTCTGGGTATGCATTCAGAAATTGTTCTTAGGGGTCAGAGTGATGGTGCAGCATTAGGGCATTTGCCTTGCACATGGCTGACCCAGAATGAACCACAGTTTGATCCCCCAGCATCCCATATGGTTCCCTCAAGCCAGGAGCAAAACAGAAGAAATTGTTTCTGGCAGGTTCAGAGAACCATATGGGATACCTGGGATAGAACTCTGATAGGCCACATGCAAGGTAAATGCTATCCCCACTATGCTATTGTTTTGGACCACTATAGTTTTTTGTTCAAATTTTTGTATCATGTAAAAAATCATTGCTGACGTTTTTCTTTGTATTGTTCATATTGTTATGTATGTATGTATATATATATATATATATATATATATATATATATATATATATATATATATATATATATATATATATATATATATATATATATATATATATATACACCATCCCTCCACACACATTCTTATGTAAGGGAGGGACACATCTGGTGATTCTCAGGGCTTTTCTTGGCTCTGCTCAGGCATCACATCTTGGGAAAAACCTATGGCATGCCAAGGATTCAATTTAGGTCCAAATGTACTATTCCACCAGTACCATTATGCTGAATATAGCTTTTCATATATAACTTATAACCATATACTCCCTAGCAGCTGATTTTGTTTTAGTCTTTTACTTTAAATAGAAGTTATTAGAAAATATGTTTCTATGGGTATATGTGTATGTGTACTTACTAACTTTTAAAATAGTTTTATAGTTCTAATTTTTTTAAAGTGATTATTTATTTATTTTTTGGGTCACACCTGTTGATGCTCAGGAGTTAGTCCTGACACTGCACTCAGGAATTTCTCCTGACTTTGTTTGTGGGACGATATGGGATGCCAGCTGTGTGCAAGCCTGCCAGAATAACAGGTCTGTTTAAAGTTGCTACTTTATCTTGAATATTTAGTCTTATCTTTTAATGCCATCAATTCACTGGAACCTCTTGGTCCCTGTTCCCAGTCCTTTCATATTTTGTTTCTCCTCCTTTACTCAATTTCTTTCCTACTCCTTGCACTACTCTTGTGCCAAAATTGTTCGACTACTTCCATTTAAACTATTGCATTTCTTCATGCAGTTATTCTAAATACCACAAATAAGTTATAGCATTCTGTATTTACCCTTCTTCTGGCTTATTTAACATAATATCTCCCTCTTCCATCCATGTTGCAACAAATTGCATGATTACATTATTTCTTACAGCTATGGAATGCAGCATACGTATTCCAGATTTCTAAAATTTTAATACTAAGTTTTTATGTTGTAGCATTACTTTTGTCTGAAGAAACTTCATATTGTTTTTGTTTGTTTGTCTTTTGGACCACACCTAGAGGTGGTTAGGACTTGCTCCTAACTGTGCTCAGGAGATACTCCTGCTGGTTCTACAGGGCAAGCATTGGAGACATGGGTATCCAACTTCGTTTGGCATGTATGTCAGTGCCCTTCCTGCTCTACTATCTCTGAGCTGTTCAATAGTTTTCTGTAGTATTTTTATAGCTCAGATTTGCTGCAGTTGACTTTTAATCATTGCTATCCTGGAAAAGTAATTTTTTTCCTGAAATACTTTAGCTGGGTTTTGCATTCTAGATTGACCATTTATCTAATTGTCTTCTGTTACTGTATTTCTCTATGTGTAATATTCCTTTCTTTTCACCTCTCTCTAGGAATTAAAAGTTGTGGTTTCAATAGTTACCTATAAGGTGTATAGGTATTTTATTTGTATTTATCCTGTGATAATCTAAGGTTCTCTATAGTTTTTCTTTTAAAATATTTTAGGAATTTTCATTTGTTATCTATTTATATATATATTTTATATATAAATATATATACACATTTGTTATATTTCTTTTGACCATTTATTATGACTGGTATAGTAATCCATTTAATATTATTTAATATTAACTGTTATCTTTTATAAGTCTCTCCACTTATCTGTATAGTTTGCTTGTTTGTTTGTTTTTTGGGCCATACCTGGCAGCACTCAGAGTTACTCCTGGCTCTGCTCTCAGAAATCACTCCTGATTAGGGAACCCATATGGGATCCTGGGAATTGAACTTATATTTGTCCTGGGTCAGCAACGCAAATGCCCTCACTCTGCTACCTCTCTGGCCCCTATTCAGTATACTTGTTTTGTTTTGTTTTGTTTTGGGGCCACACCCGATAATGCTCAGGGGTTACTCCTGGCTATGCGCTCAGAAGTCGCTCCTGGCTTGGGAGACCATATGGGACACCAGGGGATTGAATTGAGGTTTGTCCTAGACTAGCGCTGGCAAGGCAGAAACCTTACCTCTAGCGCCACTGTGCCGGCCCCACTATTCTGTATTATTTTTATCTCAATATTTTTTTGTTTTGTTTTTTTGGTCACACCCAGCAGTGCTCAGGGGTTATTCCTGGCTCCATGCTCAGAAATTGCTCCTGGCAGGCACAGGGGACCATATGGGGCACCGGGATTCGAACCGATGACCTTTTGCATGAAAAGTATACGCCTTACCTCCGTGCTATCTCCCGGGCCCCCTTTTTATCTCAATATTTTTACTTCAAGTTTGAAAAATATTTTATTGTGTATAGTCTTTTGTGTAAGTTTAATGTAGAAAGTTTTTTGTAGTATGCTTTTTTGTTTTGTGTTTTCATATGGTTTTAAATTTTTACATTTATTTACTGATTTGCTGTTATATCTTAAACATAGATAATTAAACTTTGTTGAAAGTTTGAGCATGTGCCATATTGTGGTCTGACTATGTAGATGGTTTTATACCTTGACAATGGGTCATTTTTCTTGCGTGTGTGTGTGTGTGTGTGTGTGTGTGTGTGTGTTTGTGTGTGTGTGACTACACCTACAGTGCTCAGGGTATTTCTCGGCTTTGCACTTAGTGATGTCAGCAGAGCTTGCAAGGACCATTTGGGGTTCTGGGAATCAAACTTGGGTCAGTCACTTTTAATCAAATGTCGTACAACAGTGTACTGTTTTACTGGTTCATCTTGTCATTTTTTAAAACGTGAATGCCTACAAATGTACAGGTGTTATTGAGCTAGATGATTATTGTGATATGAAATAGGTGTGGCTGTTAACCTCAAGGTATTAGTGTCTCTAGAGAGGGCAGATGTAACAATTTGATCAGTACCTGTGCTAAGTTATTATTTTGTTGTTAGTGAACTGTTTCATCCTCAGAGATTTCAGGTTCCGCCAGTAATTACTTTTACCTTGAGTTTTCAATGAGACTTGTAGTTCCAGAGCTTTTCCTCCTATTTGCTTCTTCTCTTCTTTACACTTGGAGCCTATGCTGAGCACCAGAAAAACAAGGAAACCTCTTCCAAGAGTAGGAAACTGAATGAGTTTGGATGGATAGAATGTGAAGTCTCAGCTGCCTCAAAGGGCAGTTCTGTTACAGTGAAGCTTGACTGGGGTATTCTCAGTGTCCCTGTCCCTTCTCTTGATTGTTTGATACTTTGCTTAGTATCAAGACTTTGCATTTGCTCCCATGTCAGTGAGTTTCCTTGTATTTCTATGAGTAGAACTAACTCTTTTATTTTCAATCACTGTTTCCAAGTTAGTTTCCTGCATTGTAGGTGATTTTGCCTAGTGTTAAGTACAAAGTATTGTGAGGTGCATATGCCCTTCTTTGACTGAGGACATGGTAGTGCTTCTGTCTCAGTGGGATATGTCTATTTGTCCTCTCACAGCACCCCACCATTTCTTGGAAGGAACAGAAGAATTTACCATTCCTGTTTGGGGCAAATGCTTTTGCTGCATGTAAATTTAAATTTGAGTTGAGGGGCTGGTGAGGTGGTGCTAGAGGTAAGGTGTCTGCCTTGCAAGTGCTAGCCAAGGAAGGACCGAGGTTCGATCCCGGCGTCCCATATGGTCCTCTCAAGTCAGGGGCAATTTCTGAGCACTTAGCCAGGAGTAACCCCAGAGCATCAAATGGGTGTGGCCCAAAAAACCAAAAACAAAAATTTGAGTTGAGGCCATTTTATATTCCTGTTCCTCATGCCTTATGCTAGTTGATAAATGGGATGCTAGCATTTCAAGGATGGGTGGTGTGTGTGTGTGTGTGTGTGTGTGTGTGTGTGTGTGTGTGTGTTTGTGAGTTGTTCCTTTAAAGTATTCTGTTGGGCCCGGGAGATAGCATGGAGTTAAGGCATTTGCCTTTCATGTCATTGGCTCGAATCCCGGTGCCCCATATGGTCCCCTGTGCCTGCCAGGAGCAATTTCTGAGCATGGAGCCAGGAGTAACCCCTGAGCACTGCCGGGTGTGACCCAAAACCACAAAAAAAAGTATTCTGTTAAATTCCCAGTTTTTTGTTTATGTGTCTGGAGACTACCTGAAGAGCAAGTGAACACTGTCTGACTGCAGTTGGGCTTCTTGGGACAATGAGAGACTTCATCGGTCTACCTTAAGTTTTTATGATTAAAAAGAGCAAGTTTTCTTATCTACTTAATGAGGTGAAAAGGGATATTGCACTAAAAAGGCACATCCCATAAAATTGACCATTTTGTGTATATATATATATTTTTAGAGTTAACTACATGCACATGGTAATAAAAAAAAGATCATTATATTTTTTAGCTTGTAAAACTGAAACTCTGTACTTGAACCAAAGTTCTCCATTGTCCCCTCCCCTGAAACCACCATTCTACTTTCTGTTTCTTATCTACTTTTGACAGTCTTTTAATTTTTTCTTCATTATATTGACAATCTGTGATGGGCCTTACTAGGTTTTCTTGTGACTTCACCTCTTGGTTCTCAAAAGATTTATTATTTTGTAGCTTATTTACCTCACAGATAATCTTTCTATATTTATTTAGCCAAAACATGTTTACAAATTCTAATTTTAAATATCCACACAATTTCATCATTCATGTTTTTTTGAAGGCCCATATTCAGTGTGCTTATGTCTTAGTCCTGGCTTTTGTGCTCAGGAACCACTGCTAGTTGCATGGGAGATCATATAGGGTACCAGAAATTGAAACTGGGTTGTTTGCTTTCAAGGCAAGAACTGATCACTGTACTATTGTTCTGACTCTATGGTTTTTATAAAATTAAAAAAAAAAAAAAGGCCAGAGTGTTAGCACAGTGATAGGGCATTTGTCTTGCATATGTCCCAGGTAGGATGCAGGTTCGATCCCTAGAATCCCATATGGTTCCCCAAGCCAGGAGTAATTTCTGAGCGTATAGCTAGGAGTAACCCCTGAGTGTCGCTGGTGTGGCCTCCCCCCTTAAAAAATCAAAACAAACAAAAATTGGTTGTATATAGTCTTTTTATATCTTAATTTATTGTTATACATAATTTTTAGAATTTTCTAGTATTGAACTATCCTATATTAGCAATAAACTGTTTTTTTTTATCATTTGCTTTTATATAATTTTGCTTGAGTTTATCTAATATATTGGAATGATGTTTAGTATATATATATATACATATTAACATGTAATTGGTCTATAAAAGTTCTCATGGTGTTCATTGACATTTTTGTGTAACATGTAAACATTTTAGTGGCTACATAGTTAAATTTATAAAATATTCGTAGCTTTTCATGAGTTGTAACTGTGATTACCCCTCTCTCAAGATTCAAAGGCACTTGATCCTTATTTTATTTTATTTTTTTTTCTACTGGTACATATTTAAACTTTTCTGTTCCCAGTTTCTTCTGTGTATCTAGCTGTTCATTTTTCAGTTTCTTTTCTTTTTTTTTTTTTTTTTTTTTTTTTTTTTTTTTTTTTTTTTTTTTTTTTTTTTTTTTTTTTTTTTTTGGTTTTGGGTCACACCCAGCAGTGCTCAGGGGTTATTCCTGGCTCCACGCTTAAAAATTGCTCCTAGTAGGCTCGGGGGACTATATGGGATGCTGGAATTTGAACCAATGGTCTGCATGCAGGGCAATGCCTTACCTCCATGCTATGTCTTAGGCCCCTATTTTTCAGTTTCTTAGGGCCTCTGAAAATAGTGTAGTATTTAAGGCCATTATCTTGCTAATTGTGTACTTCAGTTTGTTTGCCAGCACCTCCTATGGTCCCCTGATCTCCGTCAAGACACCTGAATACTCCCAGGTGTATTCCCTGAGTTACTATTAGATTTGGCCATTTCGAAGGGGAAAATGTTTTGTTTCTTTTAGGATCGAGTTTTAATTATTCATTGTTTTATAAGCTTTTAGATTTGTCCTCAAGATAATGTGTAATGTTCTCTAACATAAAATTACACTTCTGCTATAATGCATAGTATAATGCAGAGTGACTCCTGGTGATGCTCAGGGGTTACTCCTGGCTCTGCATTTAGAAATCACTCCTGGTTGACTCAGAAGATCCATATGAAATGCCAGGGTTAGAATCCTGGTTGGTTATGTGCAAGGCAAGTATCCTACATGATATATTATTGCTCCGGTTCCTGTAATTGTTTCCTTAATTCCCCAATTTGTCTTGTTTTGTATGGTTTTCTTTTTGTTTTAACATGAATGTTCTACAAATTCTTTGCTGTTTTATTATTTTGTGTATAAAAGGCTTTAAAAGCTTTTGGATTTTTCATAATATCTATTAACTTTTTTCTTTGTTTTTTTTCTTTCTTGATCTCTAACTTTTATTTATTTCCTCTCTTCTTTTACTTATTCTTTAAAAAATATCCTTAACTTGGGGCCGGGCGGTGGCGCTGGAGGTAAGGTGCCTGCGCTAACCTAGGACGGACCTCGGTTCGATCCCCCGGTTCCCCATATGGTCCCCCGTGCCTGCCAGGAGCGACTTCTGAGTGAATAGCCAGGAGTAACCCCTGAGCGACACCGGGTGTGGCCCAAAAACCAAAAAAAAATATATATCCTTAACTGTAAAAGACATTGATATTTGAAAGTTGTTCTGACTATTATCTTCTCTTTTGGGGAGATTTACTCCCCTTTTCAGTAAATGTGCCTTATTATTGATATTTTTGGGTCAGCAATGTTTAGAATGTTTTTAAATTTTTGAATATTAACTATACTTAGCCTTTTTGTTATTTGGGAGGGTGTTTAGACCATATCCATCTGGACTCACAGCTTATTTTTGGACCTGTGCTTAGGGATTTTTCTGTGCAAGGACTAGGGGATTGGAGGTGTTGGGGGTCTAGCTTGGGTTGAGCATGTGCAAGGCAAGCACCTTACCATCTGTGTTATCTCTCTAGCCTCTCATAGGTTCTTTTACATTTTGTATTTACTCTATATATTTATATGTATTAGGGTTTATAATTTGTAAAAGATCCTCACTTTTAATCACTATGATTTTCTTTATGTCTTTTTGTTGTTGTTTTTGTTTTTTGGGTCTCACCAGGCAGTGCTCAGGGGCTACTCTTGGCTCTAGGCTCAGAAATCGCCCCTGGCAGGCAAAGGGGACCATATGGGATGCCAGGATTCTAACCACCGTCCTTCTGCATGAAAGGCAAACGGCTTACTGCCATGCTATTTATGTCTTAATATATTATTTGACATTTCAAATCTGTAGAGTTGAAGAAAATATCTTTTTTCTATTGAGAAATGTTATTTCATTTTTTATTAACTTTATTGACTTGTCTTAAAATTATTTATATTTTAATAGCTGTGTTAGATTTGACCAATTAAAGTGTACGTTGAAAGAGTTCTGTACATTTAATAAAAATTGTTTATCATTTAATATTTTGAAATATATGGTCTTAGGTGTGGAGACATAGCTCCAGTGCAGAAAATTGCTTTGCAGATTTGATGTCCTGGGTGAACCCCAGCACTGCACGGCTTTGCGAGCACCCCAGGGTGAAACTTTGAGCACCTTTTGGTGACTTCCTGAACACTGCTACGAGTGGCACCCGCAAGGATAATTTTTTTTAAATCATCTTAACCACTTTGAAGGCTGTAGTAATTCATGTTAAGGGTATTCACATGATTGTGCCCTATTTTCAGAGCTTTTTCTTGTAAAACTGAAACTCTATACCTAGTTCAGTGTACTCCATTTCCCTTCCCCTAAGCCTGTGGTGGTCAAGATTTTACTCTTTTTATGAGTTTGTCTACCTTAGGTGCTTCATTTAAATAGGATCTTATATTTTTCCTTTCAAGTTTGACTTATTTCAATTATACAATAGCCTCAAAGTTCACTCATGTTGAAGCTTGTGTTCCTTCTTTTTTAAGCTGAGGACTATTCCAGTTGATGAAGATGCCAGAACTGTCTTACCTGTTTTATCAGTCAGTGAACATATGGATTTCATCTTCCTCTTAGTTATTCTATACAATGCCACTATAATCATGGGTATACAAATGTTTCTCAAGTCCCTGCTTTAAATTATTTTGAGTATGTAACCAGCCGTGGAATTGCTATATATTACAAGAATTCAATTTAACTTTCTGAAGGATTGCTATACTATTTTACACAGTAGCTGTACCATTCTCCATTCTTATTAGCAATAACAAGGTTCCAATTTCTCAATGTCCTGACTAATACTTGCTATTTTTTGATTGTTTAACTTTTTTTTTTCAAAAGTAGTAGTCATTCTTGTGGGTAAACTGATATCTTATTGTATTTCTTTTTATATATATTCTTATTGACTATTTGTCTATCTTTTTTGGAGAAATGTCCAATCAAGAAATTCCTTTTCTGTCAACTCTTGAAGGAATTATGACCATACCTGGCAGTGCTCAGGCCTTCTATCTCTGTGCTCAGGATCACTCCTAGAAAAGTTGGAGAATCATTTATCTGAGGTTGGCTGTATGCGAGACAAGCACCTTAACCCAGATACTATAGGTAGCTTTGGACTTGTTAGCACTTCTTTACTTGTATTTTGTTGTTGTGAAGTTGTAGAAATTCATTTTATATTGCCATCCAGTCCCTAACTAGCCACATCATCTGCAAATATTTCTCTTCTTCCTGTGAATGTGTTGCTTTTTCACTTCATTGTTGTGGAAATTTTTTTTGTTTGTTTTTGGGTCACGTCCAGCAGCGCTCAGGGGTTACTCCTGACTATGCTCAGAAGTCGCCCCCGCAGGCTGGGGGTTTGGGGGGCATATGGGATGCTGGGACACGAACCAACCACCGTCTTTCTCCATGCAAGGTAAATGCTTTACCGCTGTGTTGTCTCTCGGGCCCCTGGAAAATCTTTTAATTTTGCTTTAGTCCATTTTATTATATATTCTTGGTGTCACATTTAGTAACTTGTAAGTATTAGTATAAAGCAATAGTTATATATGATTATAATTACTATATAATATATGAAACTTTTAACATAAAAGTGAAAGCAGAATAGTAACCGAAAATTTAAAAATGTAGCAATAGCTGGGCTATTTATTAAGCTTCTAGCTATACCATAGTGTTTTATTTTGAAGTACAAGATGTGCTGCTAGAATAAAGGGAAGAAAATATTTTCTAGTTTTCTTTATTTTTGGAATTGTATCTATAGATGCCTAGCTTTTTAAATTGTGGCTCTCAAGGCTACATACATGGCTCACATAATTAAGTGTGGGGTTGAGACTTGGCAAGATTAGAAGATTTCTGAAGACCAATGATGAATTCAAAACCAGCCATGTTGTAAAATGAGGTAGTGTTTGCCTATTTTCCGCTTCTGGTCCAAAAATGGGTTTAGAGTGCAAAAAGTTTTAAGAAGTTCTAATGTAGATGATAACGTACATTTCTCTTGGATACTTATTGAAATTTCTACTCTAATGAGTGAATTGACAGCTGTCAAAAAAATCTATGTTCATGTCTAATGCCCTATAGATTGTGATTGTAGCATTATTTGGTAAAAAATAATGGTCTTTAAATGTAGGTGTGATTTTAGCTAGGGATATTGAGTTGAGATAATCCTGGGTGACCTGGCTTTGCCTTAATCCAGTCATAAGTGTTTTTGTAAGAGTCCCAAGATAAGGACATAGGAGGATAGAGGGATTGAAGTTCTGCTGGGTCCATGCCTAGTCATAAGCAGTATTGCCAGCAGCTCTGAGAAGCTGCAATAGGCCAGTGTTGGAATCTACTCCAGCTCTGAGGGAGTGACCCTGCCATCACCTTGAGTTTTGCATTCCTCACCTCCAGAATTACACTCCATAGAGAGTGTAATTTCTTTCCAGTCATCAGGCTTGTAGTCATTTGTTAGAGCAGCCATAGGAAACGAATCCACCCTAAGAGGAAGAAGTTTCTGATAAATGCCTGGAGTGCTTAGGTGGGTGAGATAGATAAAGCTATGCTTTTAGGACTTAAAAGTCCCTTTTTCTTGAGGGTTAGAGAAGCCATCAAATATATCCAATACATTTACTTTTTTTTTTGTGTGGTTTTTGGGTCACACCCGGCAGTGCTCAGGGGTTACTCCTGGCTCCATGCTCAGAAATTGCTCCTGGCAGGCACGGGGGACCATATGGGGCACCGGGATTCGAACCGATGACCTTTTGCATGAAAGGCAAACGCCTTACCTCCATGCTATCTCCCGGGCCCCCCCAATACATTTTCTAAGGAGTTTGTACTGAGTGTTTTTGATAACCCTGGTGGCTGTAGATCCCTTAATGTTGAGAAGATAGCATTGAAGAAGAAATGCTTCATCTAGTTATGAATGAGGAGTTATTGTGAACCAGAAAAAGAAGGGATGGAAGGAAGGCATTGAGGGACTAGGAAATGTGTGTGTTAGCTTGGCTTGTTTTTTGAACCACTGCTCTGAGTTTTGCCAAGTCTCAGATCATAGTATCCAAGTGTTGCAGGTAGAGCAGGCAGGTCTGGAAGCTCTTTGTCAATTTTTAAGTTGTGTTTCTCAGACTCTTGAAGTCTGTCTCTAAGACAAAACCCTCTCTCCATCAATGCTCTGTCACTTCTTTTAGCTTAGTCCCTTTGCCAGCTCAGGATGTGGTGTGAGGGCAGTATGGTAGGACATAGAAGAATGTGGTGTGGTTGGAGAGGGGAGCTGTAACCGACTTTTGTTTAAATGACCATGTAGTAAATATTGCTGACCATGTAAGGTCTTGAAAGATACTTTTGTATGTGAATTTTCTTTAAAATATATCTATTATCGTTTAAAATATATATATTTTAGATTCTTCTACAATATTAAAAGGCTATTCCTTTAGTAACTGATCAAATAAAACATTCTATAAGATAAAATATAATAATAAAATATTCTTAGCAAACAGGACTTACAAAAACCTACCTTAGGCTCTATTTAGCCTAAAGGTTATAGTTTATTAATTTTCATTCTAGGATAATGTATTAAATCAGGGATATCCTTTATCCTTTAAAAGAACAGTCAATTTATTATAAAATATTTTAAATATGTATAGTTTAAATTATGAGACAAGGGGGCATTTAAATGTATAGTGCTTTTAACCTTTAATAAATACCAAACCAGTTTAGAAATGAGCAGGAAAATGCTTACATTTTCTTCAACGCTTATGTCTATTTTTATAAGTAGAACTTAAGAAACATCTTTTAAGGACTCAAAAAAGAAATGGGAGAATTGCCATTTTGATGATTTCCCTAATACCACTTTAAAAGAATTTTGTTTTTACTTTAATTACTTATAACACTTTAGAAAGGTCATTTCCATTTTATTGGCACAGATGTTTCCCCATGTAAGATCTTATATCTTTAAAGACACTTCAACAAAATTGTGTTCTTTAGGGTGAATGATTAATTGGACATTTCAGATGATCTTGTAAAGAAGCTTTGTTACTAGAATTTTTTTTTCTTGTTTCATTCATAGCAGCCAAAACTTTCCAAAGTGCCTCTGAGTTTAAAAAGTAAGAGCAGGTTATTTTAAGATTATTTTCAGTTCTTTTAAGGCAAGCTAATCTGAATATCTCAAAGGTAACTTAGGAGCTCTAAAAATGTTTCAGATCAGGTGTTAGACTTAGTTTGAATGAATTCACTCTGAGATTATTTCTGAAGATGTTTTACAAATCAGACTTTCTTTTAGACTATTGCACAGTTCCTGGCTAATATGCGTGTCTCCCCTCATCATACAGCGCTTAAAGTTAAGGGAATCAGTAACATTTGCTAAGGCAAGAGGCAATTTTGTATATAAACTAAATTATAGAAACATATCTCTAACGTCTAACTAGAAAGTTTTGTATTTAGATTTGAGTGATACATCTATTTTTATTACAAAACCCCGGAACCATACCTTCATATTTGTTCTTATTTTAGTCATGTATCCCCTCCCCAACCACCACCCACACACTTAAAGGAAAATTCCAAGTCAATACAGATCAACAGTTGGTAAAGTTTGGCAAAAAGAATTAGAATCCTGTATTCCAGGACCTGTTCAGTTATTTAATCCATGGATGCATCAGTAACATGGAGATCATATTTATTTGCATTTGTTGAGAGGGTTCTAAAAGCTATGTGCAGTATTTTGCACAGTGCTTGGTACAGTGGGATTAATCATAGCCACTGTAATTATTAAACATTGTTCCTATAGGGTGGGACAGAACATATTGGGCTATTGAGAATGGTAAGCTTTGATAACACGGTACTCCTTAGAGTAGAGGGAGGATAGTGATGATGATGGTTCCTGCTCAAGGCTCTAAGAAGACTCCTGAGCACCTTGATGAGTGGGTTGCCTTTGAAAGGGTGGAGGGAGAGGAAAGGGCGTTCCAGACACAGGAAGCAGCTTGAGCTCTGGGTGAGGCAGGAAGTGGTGGGTGTGTCCATGGCTGAGGGCCACTGTGGCCAATTTTATGCTTTCTTTGGAAATATACAATGCAATGATTTAAGCACTGGAGAAACCTGAGAGATTTCACTTTCAAAAATACCTAGGTATTTTTCAGTTACTCTAGAAAAATGTGAAGATCTTATAACCTTATAATCTTATAGCACTGTTTCTTAGTCTCACTGTTTTTTTTTCTACCTGGTTTTAATAAATGTAGTTAATCATTTTGATATTGTTTGCAACAAATGTTTAATTTACCAGTCCCTAAATGCCCTTGTTTACTGCCACTTTATACAGGATATAATTGCAGAAAATCTCCATTGGATCTGGCTTATACTGTGTTAAGGACATATTCTTTTTTCATTAAGAATTATATCAAGGATTGTGCTGTATAGAAGTATGGTAGGTGCTTGCCTGTATGAATTTAATTTGGTTTGATTCCCAGCACTACATATGGATATCTGCACACAGAGCCAGGAGTAAGCCCTGAGTACCACGGGAAGCAGCACACAAATGGAAATAAAATGTATTTAAATTTTTATTATATGCTTTTGATCATATACAGTATGATTTTCCATTTGATATATTGATAATGATTTTGAATAATGAATAACAAATAACTAAGTTTATTCCTGTTTCTATGTTCTAGAATAGTTTCTGTAGCATCAGAAAGCATTACTTTTTTAGTAGGAACACCCTAGAAACTTAGTGCTTGAATTACTCTTTATGTGATTCCCATAATGTTTATTCATATCAGTTTTTCTCATCTGATGTGCTCTATGCTTAGATATCAATCCTAGCAGTACTAGGGATCAGCTACTAATTCACTGCATGCAAGGCAAGTCTCCTACATTCTGTATCATCTCTCCAGGCCCTCTCCATTTTTAAAATCAATATTGATATGTATTCATGGTTATCTCTAAAGAAATTTTGTGATTATTTATTTATTTGGTTTTTGGTTCACACCTGGCAAAGCTCGGGGGTTATTCCTGGCTCTGCGTTCAGAAATCACCCCTGGAAGGCACAGGGGACGACGGTATGGGACACCAGGATTCGAACCACCGACCTTCTGCATGCAAGACAAACATCTTACCTCCATGCTATCTCTCTGGCCCCTTTTTGTGATTATTTTTAAATTTATATATTCTTATTGTTTTTAGGCCAAACCAGGTGGCACTCAAAGTTTCTCCTAGCTCTGAGCTCAGAAATCACTCTTGGTAGGCTCTCGGGACCATATGGGATGCCAGGGATTGAACCTGGGTCAATCAGTGAAATGTGCAAGGCAAAGGCCTATCCACTGTGCTATCACTCCTGTCCCCTTTTTCAAATTTAGTAGCATAAATTTAAACAGTGCCTTTACATATTCTATTTGATAGTTAAAACCAATTTTATGGTTTTTGTATTTTATATATTTAAGGAAAGCTGTCACTTAAAAAAGTAATGGGGACAGTGATAATATAGCAGGGATGGCATTTGGCTTGTACACATCCTATTTAGGTTTAATCCCTCGAATTCCATATTGTCCCCTGAGCATGACAGAAGTGATTTTTGAGCACAGAACTAGGAGTAACCTGAGTTCCACCAGATGTGGCCCAAGACACTCCCCAAAAAAACCCTTAGATTTTTGTTTTCCATTTCACTTTCTGTTTATTACTGAGATGGTTTTTACATTTCATTATCTTTAGCTTAACCATAAATTTGAAATATATTGAAAACTTTTTGTCATGTAATTTATACTTAATTGAAATAAAAAACTGAAAACAGTATACATGTGTAAATTATAGTTATTCACAGCTGATGAACTGGCAAAATACAACAAAGTGACTTTTAGACACTGTAAACTATATGGGGATTACCAGGGGAACAACAGGAGTAGGAGGAATAGAGAAGAAGGGATCAGTGTGGTCACTTAACTTAAATGTTGAATGGGTGCAGCAACTTCACATGCAGCAGGGGGAAGCTGCTTTCCTGTCTTTTTATCATATTGTTATTCAGTGGCAAATGAAAATGTTATTTAATAAAAGTGTATTTGTACTTACTTATAGTTTGATTTAAATATCTTCCACATTTTACTCTTAAAAAGTTTCTATTTTAATTTTAATTTTTTTTTGGAAATTAAAGGTTACATTAGTTTACAACTCTGTTTCAAAAGTATGGCATCACATGTCTTTTCATAATGATACCCCATTATGTCTATATCTATCCTGAAAAACTTAACTCTTATTCTGGTGACTCCCTAGAATTCCTCCCAAACCAAATCCCCATCTTCTCTGGTAGCCACTATTTGCTTCTCAGGATCTACTTAAGTGTCTGTTTTTGTTTTGTTTGATCACTTGCTGTGTTTTTTTATAGTTCAGGTAACATGACATCATGTTATTTGCCTTTTTTACTGTAAATAATACCATCAAGGTCAATTCATATTGTTGCAAATGGCAAGATTTCATCTTTTAAAATAAAATAGTTGAGTTAGTGTTTCACTGTGTATATATATGTTATATTCCCTTTATTCATTACTGCACTAAAACTCTCTCCATAGCTTGTCTCCTATAATCAGTGTTACATCAAGCATTTTTGTAACATAAATATCAACATCACTTAGAATTTCTCAGAGTTACAGAGAGTAGGACGCAGAAAATCATTGTCAATATTGATTTTCTAAGTGTATTTAAAAATTTGATCTAAAGAGCTCCTTAAGAACACCAGAAAGACCTGGTGTTCTTAAGAATGTTTAACTTAATAGACATGAATAAATTGTTATTATTACTATTTTAGGAACATCCATTTATTCATTGAGATGAAGGGCAGGCTTGACAATATAAAGTCCTTTTCTGACTTGAAGGGAGTGTTGACCATTTCTTCTACATTTAGTTTAAGTGAATAATGTCATAAATGAAAAGGTAAAATGTCAAAAAAAAAAAAGAGAGAGAGAGAGACCAGATGCTACATTGCAGACTTAGCCAGCATTTTTATATCATGGAAATTAAAGGTCTTATGTGCAATGTATTAGCCAAAACTTTTACCAAGACAGACAGTTTAATATCCATTTTGGGGTTAGTTTTGCTATTACTTGGCCATTGCTGATTCTAGTCTAAGAACCATATGTGGGGAATTTCCATTTTCGTTCCTTGTTTTATTCTGCTCAAACTTAGTGCACCATCCTTCAAGTACGGACCACGTTTTAGTTATTCTGATTGGATTTCTTTGGTTTCAAGTTTCTATAATATATAGATTATTTTACTAAGCTGCATTTTATTCTTTTCTTGTTGTTATTCCTTTGGGGCCAAAACCATCAATGCTCAGGGTTTACTCCTAGCTCTGCCCTCACAAATTCATCCTGGCGGCTCAAGGGACCATATGGGATGCCGGGAATTGAACCTGGGTCCATCCTGAATGGGCTGCTTCCAAGACAAATAACCTACCACTTTGCTATCACTCTGCATTTTATTCTTTAAAATTATACACTACATGCGCACGCATGCACACACACACACACACACACACACACACATGCACACCTGTAGAGACCTTTCATTTAAAGTAGAGCATTAAGTCACCTAAAAGGTGATAAGTTTAAATGTTTACTTTTACTCTTAACTCATAAGAGGTATTATTCAAATTCAGCTTAATTCTTTATTTTAGCTTCCTGATGCCACAATTGCAATCTCGATTGAAAAGTTAAGAGAAAAATTGATTATACACAGACACTGGAGGAATATTGCCACTTAAAAATTGAATCCTGGATAGACATGTGTTTTTAGATAGATATGTTATTATCTTTTTTCCCCTTTGAACTGCTTTCAATCGGAAATTAATTCCCTTGCCAACTTTTTTTTTTTTTTTGGGTTTTTGGGTCACACCCGGCAGTGCTCAGGGGTTACTCCTGGCTCCATGCTCAGAAATTGCTCCTGGCAGGCACGGGGGACCATATGGGGAACCGG
>PVKC010008442.1:0-28183 GCA_004027635.1 Crocidura indochinensis | reverse complement strand
TATTCAAGGAGGAAAATGCACTCTCCAAGCAGTTGAAAGCAGAGATTAACAGATGGGAATATATTAAGCTGAGAAGCTTCTGCACCTCAAAGAAATAGCGCCCAGGATACAAGAACCACCCACTGAGGGGTACTCCCACCACCAGTATTAACCTCTCTCCACCTCAATTCGCAGCAACCCCCTCCTTCGCTCCCCAGACTGCTAGAATAACTGTTTTCCTCTGTGTATAGCTTTTTGAAGGCTGGCTATTGATTCCATTGTCATTGACTTTGAGTTTGGTGTTGAAGTCTGATCCTTTTTCATTTCTATTCAATGTTCATATGACTGTTTGATTCTGGTAACTTTCATTTTTTCTCCTCAATTAATGAAACAGAACAAGATAATTTAAGTTATGTACTTATGTTTTAAAAAAAAAGAAAAGAAGAAAAGGAAAAAAGAAGAAAAAGATAACTAAAAGAAAAGAAAACCAATAAAGACAAAAGACAAAAACCTACAAAACAACATAAACAAAATAAATTAAGAAACAAACATCAAAGACCAAACCAGCAACTATAAGAAAGCACCACCACAATAAATACAATAGCCAAGCAAAAACCATGAAAATAAAAGGAAAAAAGAAACAAAAGAAAAAAAAGAAAGAACAGAAAAGGAAAGAAATAAGAAAGGTGGGGCCGGTGAGGTGACGCTAGAGGTAAGGTGTCTGCCTTGCAATTGCTAGCCAAGGAAGGATGGCGGTTAGATCCCCTGATGTCCCATATGGGCCCCTTAAGCCAGGGGCAATTTCTGAGCGCTTAGCCAGGAGTAACCCCTGAGCATCAAATGGGTGTGGCCTGAAAAATAAAAAAATAAAAAAAAAAGAAGAAAGAAGATCAGTGTGGAAAGGTTTTTTTGCTTTTGCATAGGCACAGTAAACGTTGGAAACTAGTCTTAACCTTTTAATAATGTGAATCTATCACTGAAATTTTTCTATTTTTTAAGGTTCTGGTTGATAAAAGAAGCCTAGTAGAATGTACTTTGTATATTATTTCCCACTTCTCTAGCTACCATTGCTTTTCGTTGCTTTTTATAAGATATTAATCATTTAATTTTGCATGCACCACTTGAAAACATTGGGTACTTTGTCTCTGACATCTTTGATTAGATTTATGCCTAGGTTTGAAAATTCTCAACTATTTATTGGATTATCTTCTTTACTTTTAAGAATAATAATTATACTAGTATACTTTATTAGTGAAATATTATATTTCTAATTGTTTATTCATTTCCCCCTCCAAATGTTAATTTTTCTTCAACTCCATTTGAAGCATTTTATTTTTACTTTTACTCTCTGATTCTCTTCTATGAAGTTGCATGCACTTCTGCTTTCTATGATAGATTGGGGCGTGGTCATATCTGGTGGTGTGTAGGATTACTTTTGACTCTGCACTCAAAAATAACTCATGGCAGAGCTCTGGGGACCATGTAGGCTGTTGAGAATCAATCCCCGTTAAATGCATAAAAGTACTTTACCTGCTGTACTATCTCTTCAGACCTGATTGTTTGGAATATTTTATCTTCAGTCCATTTGTTGATTAAATAATTTTTCTCTTACAGCATTGCTTTGATATCTTGGACCTACTTTACTATATAGTCAAGTGAGGTTATATAATTGTCTTTAGTATGATGACTTTTCTGTTTTGCATGATATATCTATATTTTGCATCTTTATTTTTGGTCTTTAAAGTCTTATATTTTCTTTAATTTTAACTTTTTTTTTTACAGTGGTTCATTGTTTCTTTTTTTTTTTTGGTTTTTGGGTCACACCCAGTGACGCTCAGGGGTTACTCCTGGCTATTCGCTCAGAAGTCGCTCCTGGCAGGCACGGGGGACCATATGGGGAACCGGGGATCGAACCGCGGTCCGACCTAGGTTAGCACAAGGCAAGGTAGGCACCTTACCTTTAGCGCCACCGCCCGGCCCCCGGTTCATTGTTTCTTATTATTGCTTATATATCTCTTTTAGTTTCTTCCCCTTTCTTTATCAAAGGTTTCATTATAAGTTTAGCATTGGAATTTTCCTTTGTTTATATGGGCATGTTGGGAGAAATAGAGTGTGATGGGAAAAATGAAAATCAAATTGATTACAATATTGTTAATGGGTTAGTAATGATAGGTGAAAAGATCAGAACTCAATGTGCCTTTCTGCAATCATGGTTACTCATTACATTAATGCTGAAAGTCTGTACTAAAATTTTGTGACTGAATCATGGCCATAATAATTCTCCCCCTAATTCCTCCACTAGTATTTCACTGACTTTTTTTCTAGACTTTTTACCTTTGTATTTGGCTGGAACTTGGATACATGGGTATTGTCTGCAGAGATATTCCTGATTCAGGCCTTGTTGGGTGGGTGCAGCCAGAGGGTGCTGTGAGTGGGCCAGTCATGTCTGGTGCCTGTCATGACCTAGTTTGATGGTGCCCAGGTCCAGACTTTTAGTATGTAGCTCTGGAGGGTATGCTTAGAATCTCCCAGTTCCCTAACACATCCTGTCAATTTTAGAATTATTGGGTCAATCCTCAGTCCAGGCAAAAAACAGCAATCTGGGTGGCTATGAACTTGTAACAAAACAACAACTACTACAACAAATCTTCCAGAGCTGTGTATCAAGAGCAGTCCAGCCAATGAGACTCCTAGAAGGAAGAATGGTAAATTCTGGATCTGAGTGAGTCCATCTGGGGTGGTTGTAATGTAGAGGGAGAACAGGGGGACAATGCATGCTACCCAGGAGCTCGCTGCCCCACATGGCTGTGAAAAACTTGAGTTATTGTTTATCAGGACTCTTTTTGGAACAGAGAAGTAATCAAAACAAAGTCAAAATTGTCACAGGCACAAATTCACACACTTGGACAAAATGCACCCACTGGACATAAAGGCGCCTGCTGTACATTCCTGGATGTGCGGTGGGTCTAGCTGCGCCACAGATAAGATAACAGCAACATGGAGAGAGAGAAGTGTAAGCAGAGGCTGCTAGCAAGAAAATGTTGCTTCATACACACTCCCCGCTCCAGGTCTAAGACACCATGCCCCTGAGTTGTCCCCTTAATAAAACAGAAAAAGTTAGGGACCAAAAAGAAGTGAAAATTGATAGGCACTAACCTGGTTTTCAAAGGCAGGAGAAAGGACTTTTCAAAGTGCAGAGCAGTTTGGGGAGAACCAATAGTGAACTGAAACACAGTTGGTTTATTTTTTGACAGCTCTGTGACCATATTTCTAACATTTTTAATTATCTATAGGGATGGGGAGAGGCAATTATATGTTAACATCTCTTTTAAACTCTGCAAGGAAGCCTCATTACCAAAAGAATAAAATATAGTGTGGCCCGTGACTGTTCTTCCATGCTTAGCTTCAACTCCATTGCTTATTTTCAGCCCTAGCACTATTACCTAGCTTTCTTGTGAAGGGCTCATTGACTCTGAACTGCCAAAATTTTAGCTGTTTTTCCTCTGCTTTCATTTTTCATTTAGACCCCGTTTTTAATTTTGTTGCCATTTGTTTGTTCTTAATATACAATTTGGGTATTATCTGGTCTATAAAATCACTGCTTAGCAACGTATTCCACCCTTTATAGACTTGAATATAAAACTTGAGATGAAACTAATTTTCCAGCAGTTCAATTCACTATAAAGAAATAGTGTTAAATTACAAAAGGAAGGTTAATATATGCATACTTTGCTTCAAATCTACCACTTTACATAGATCAATTAGTGGCAAGACTTGTTCATGACAGCCCAGGTATACAATTACTATATTTTATTCTAATTAAGACTAGAAATTTCTAAACCCCAGCATTAATTGACACACATGGGCATGCCCTATTTTCCTTATTTACCTCAAGTTTCTGTAGGAAAATCAGTTCCTTAGAGTAGGACAGCTCTTCGTGGTGGGAATTCTGAATAAGGGAAGCTTCCTGGAAATTTACTTACTCTGAGTATTTGCTCCATAAAAAATTTAGATGACAGAAAATTGGCATTCCAGTAACTAAAGATATTTTTGATATATCTTAAAGAATAATTTTCATGGCAAAGAAATAGTACCACAGGTAAGATGCTCTTCTGTGCACCTGGGTTGATCCTTGGTATCACATATGGACCCCCACAAACCACCAGAATTCATTACTAATCATAGAACCAGGATTAAACCATAAATATAACTGGGAATATTCCAATAAAACAATAAAAACAGCAAATCTCAAATATTACAAACATCTTATTGATCCATGAAAGTTAAGGAATTATGTTGTATAGTATTATGACATTGAAATCTTACCATGTAATAGAGAAAATTCAGAAAAATTTTAATTTATGAAAAATTAAACAGAAGGAAGCAGAATGAAAGCTTTGGAACATTTGGGAAAAGGAGCAAATAATCTGAAGTGAAATGAATAGGATTTCTTTTCTTTTATACTGAATACTTTACTTTTTATTTTAGTTTTATTTTTAATGTCTGAGGTTTCTTTAAATGAATTGTGACAAGTGCACTTACCATGTATGCATTCAGGCAGCTCCATATACTCACTCTATTCTTGAAAGACATAAATATAATACTTTGAAAAATGATTGGTACACCATTCACACAGCTGAAAATGATAAACTCAGGAAGAGATAGCAGGCCAAATCCCCTACCTACCCAAGCCATGACACCTATACCCACCTCCCACAGTCACCACTTTGCCAATGTCCCAGCTTCATTACTCACTCACAGATCTCACTCTATAAAGGCTCCAAAGCAACCCAAGCTCCAAATATGCTGGTATTTGGGTGACATCACCAGGACATTTTTGGAATGAGTGTGAACACTCCCCATCACCACCTTGTTGTAATTCTGGAAACCTTGGCAGCTAAAACCATAATCCAGAAAAAACACAATATTATCCCCTAATTTAAGATTCCTGGACTTTGTGGCTACATACATGGCTTGGTAACAACTCCAAAATAGTTATATACTGTTATTTCAGTAGGAACATACCAATTTTAGACATTAATATGTATTTAAAGACTTCTAATGTTAAAAACAAATAACAGAAAACAATGAGTAACAATTCACAGCAAATCTTCTGACAATGACTTTATTGCCTCATTGCATGTACATGATAATTTTACAAATGATTGAAATACATTTTAAAAAATAATATTCATTACTACTTATTTGTAAACAAGCACTATAAAATATATTATTTTGTATGTGCCAATGGGTTTTGCTTGGGAATTGGTTGGAGTCTGTGGATAAGATAGAGAGAATTTTACATAGGTGATAGGATTGGTCTTGGAGCAAATGTATTATGATCAACTATGTAATACGTAGTCTTTAAATAAAGTGTTTTGTGAAAAAATAATAAGATGAATAGTGAAAACTTATCTGGTTTTTGTGATATAAACATTATCCTCTACTCAGCAACACTGGTGTGCATTTTGTAGTGTTTCAGCTCACAACCATGATTGCATTTACCACTTATTAACATGGGTAACCACCTTAACACTGAAAGTTATTTCAAGAGATTGAGCACAGATATGACATTGGCTAGAGAAGTATTGTGTCGTACCCAGTAATTGAAAGTCAAACTATGTGTTTTGTGTACCTATTTAAATTCTGATTTTTAAAGAGTATATTCATTCTCAATGTACATTTTTTTTTACTTTAAGGGTCCATTAGCTCCCATATCATTTAACAATGAAATGGATCTTCAACAAATACAGAAGGGGCGGTATTTTGGCTGTTACAAAATGTGTTTTACAATTGCTGCCTTTTTATTATGCTTTATTTCAAAATTATTTTTATTTATTTACATAATAGGTACTTAAGTACTGTAGTTACAAATTGTTTAAAATTGCTTATAATTGAGTATCAGTCATATAATGTACCTTTTCAGTGAACATTTCTCATCACCAATGACCTAAATTTTTTCCCAACCACTTTCCCTTCTGCTTCTTGGGCAGACATCTTACTTCAATCTCTTTCTTTCTCTTCCTTCTCCACATTAGCCATGTGATTTGTACTATTGTTAATGTATAAGTACCATGAATATCACTTTATTCCCTTTCAGTATCCAGTTCTTGTTCAGAGTAATCAGTTCCAATTATTGTTATAGTGGACTCTTCTCTATTATAACTGCATTCACCTCTTTTTGTTTCAGGCTTCCTACTATGGTCCCTCTTCTCCTCATTTCTATCATCGTTGGATATCATTACCATGGTATCTTTTATTTTTCTTATGTCCCACAAATGAGTGAGATTATTCTTTTTTTTTTTTTGGTTTTTGGGCCACACCCAGTGACGCTCAGGGGTTACTCCTGGCTATGCTCTCAGAAGTCTCTCCTGGCTTGGGGGACCATATGGGAAACTGGGGGATTGAACTGCGGTCCGTCCTAGGCTAGCGCAGGCAAGGCAGGCACCTTACCTCCAGCGCCACCGCCTGTTCTGGGCACCACTGTGTGGCCCCGAGATTATTCTGTTGATACCTCTCCCGTTGACTAATTTAACTCAGCATATTAGTCTCCATATCAATCCATAATTAAGTAAATTTCTTTTAGATATTTTTTGTATTTCTAGTTCATTAATTTCTCCTCTAAGCTTTATTATTTACTTCTATCTGCTTATTTTGGTTTTTTATTAATCAGTTTCTAATTTTGTAACCTATACCATTAAATTATATGTGTAGACCCTTTCTTACTTCCTGATGAATGCCTGACACACTATAAATTTTCTTTATAGTACTGCTTTTTCTGTATCCCACTAAATCTGATAATTTATGTGGTTATTCCTATTTGTTTCCAGGTATTATTAATTTTATTTCCTCTATGATTGTTCAGTAGTGAGCTGTTTAATTTCCATGTGCATGCAGAATTTTGTTGCATTCACTCTTTGGTTCTGGGAGTTTTTCTGCAATGATGCCCTTGATTGTTGATTCATAATAGAGATTTTCTTTCTAGGCCTCTGAGATTCCAATTATTTTTATGTTTTCCATTGAGTTTATCGCATAAATCTATTTTTATTTGTGCATATTCCTTAAGGATTTTTTCCAACCTCTAATCATTTGTTTTAAGACTGATTCTAACCTCTTCTGTTGTGTAGAGGTGAATTACAGCTCGTCTTCTAGCTTTCTGACTGTGTCCTCAGCAATTGTTACTCTGCTTGTAAGGCTTTCCAGTGAGGTTTATTTTTTGGTTACCAAGTTTTTCAGTCTTGAAGTTTTCTTATTTCTACTTTCATATCATCTTAACTTTTATCTGTGATTCGTTAGGTTCATTTCATGAATTATTTGAGTTCTTTTGTTATCTTCCATGTTTTTTTCTAAAGTCTGTCAGAGAGGCTATGTAGGTAACCAGTACTTGTTCAGCCTGTAGAGTCTCTAAGCATGATGATGCTCTGCATTGCTTTCACATTGTGTCCTTTGAAGTGTGATTTTTTTCTAAGTGTGTGCTGGTATACATTAGTTAGGGAATAAATGGAATAACAGAAGGTTGCTCACCTGTGCCAATATCTTCATTCTTTAAGCATGATGATGTTCTACGTTGATTTCCCATGTGTCCTTTGCAGTGTGATTTTTTCTATGTGTGTGCTGGTATACATTGACTAGGGAATAAGTGGCAGTAACAGAAGGTTGCTCACCTGTTTGTTCTGTGAATGTAATTGAGGCTTTTCTTTATACTTGTGCTTTTGGGTAGTTGGCACTCAGGCTATTGTAGCCACAGCAGGGGCTGGGCCTCTGCCTAATTTTGTTCTTTGGACAAAGGGGTGCTCACATATTTATAGCTCGGTGATCAAGTGCTGTGGATGGAGATAGAGACTCTCACTTTATTTGTGCTTTTTGGACAGGTGTTGCTTGTACTCTGCTCTGGGTCTCTGCTTAGTTTTGTCTTTTAAGAGGAAGGCACTCACCAGTTTGCTATTCATGTGTCTGGCTGGCAGAGATGGGACTGAGGTTTTTCCTCTGTATCTGTGCTTTAGAGAGGGCGGTGGTTGCCGCTGAAGGAACAGGGCTTCTACCTAGTTTTGTTAGTTTTGAACAGAGGAGTTCTCACCTATTGTCGTTCTCACCTAAGTGTCGTGGATGGAACTGGGACTCCTCACTGTTTTTGTGCTTTGGGGCAGGTGATACTTGCACTCTGGCAGCCTTAAAGGAAGATGGGCTTTTGCTTACTTTTGTCTTTTTTTTTTATGGGAGTGGTGCCCACCTTTTCCATCGCTCAAGAGTTCTGGCTGCTCAGACGCACTGGGTTCCTCACTGCTTTTGTGCTTTGGGGGAGGGTGTTGCTTGTTCTCTGGCAGCTACAGAAGGGGACTCATATTATGTTCTTTTTATAACATAGCATTTAATTATTTTATAATAAAGTTAAGTTTTTATTAAGTTTGAGGTGTATTTGAGATTTTTAGAGAAGTTGTTCTTGTGCAGAAGGGACATAATGGGCTTGTCAACACTTATTTTTCACAAGTAGTCCAAAGATCACTGAAAATTTAATTTGGGAACAAATGCCATGAACCAATCAAGACATATTCATGGTAAGTCATAAAGAAATTTGGGCCAAAGAACCTCTTAGGTAAAGGAAATTCCTTTTCCAATGACCCCAATATTTACTGTGCATCTGCAGGAGTGGAAAAAAAAACACACAAAACACTTTTTTTATTGATATTATTGACTAATATATTTTTTATTGTTGATTTCATGGTGATAGTTTGGCAACTGAAGTGGATATCTCCATTTATATTTACTTATTTATTTTCCTGGGTTTTTTTTTCTTTCCTTTTTTTTCTTTTCCTCTTTTTTGAACGCTCACAGGATACTTTTACAGTGCTCTAGGTACGGCTGGAATGCCTCACCTTCTTTTCCCCCCTACATCTATCAAACCAAGGATGAAACCCTCTAGAAGGCCCCCATCCATTTAGGAGTATTTGACATTTTTCTTTTTTTTTTCTTTCTCTTCTCCAGGTTACTACTTTTCTCCTCTTCAAACAAAATCACATGACTTGAACTAACTAGTACTGCATCCCAACTGGGGTGTGGGTATATGGGAAGTACCAAGACTAAACATGTGTAGGACCACCAAGTAGTTAGCTAGGCACAGAGGGGACCACTTGACCTGGCTGCCCGGAGGGTGAGGGAGGAAGACATGTGAGGTACGAAGGGAAGAGAGGCAGAGGGAGGACGGTTTGGTGAAGGGAATTCCCCTGATTTTATGTTAACATGTACCTAAAATATTATTGTCAACAATATGTAAGCCACTATGTTTAAAATAAAAATTGTTATTATAAAAAAAAAGAAGTTTGGGCCAAAGATATAGTCTGACATACTCCTGTCAACATCATTCACTGCTGTGTTGAAAATAGTCTTGAGAGGGCAAGAGAAGACATGAAGTAATGAACCAATACAAAGGTTTTAAGGTGCTGTAGGTGATATATTGCAGAGTACTATGAGTGTGAGCTCAATATTTCTTTAGCTATTCATCTGTTAAAGGAAATCTTGGTTGTTTTCAGATTCTGGCTATTGTAAATAGCACAGCAATGAGTATAGGTAGGTGTGAGGAGAGCATTTTTCTATTGTGTTTTTTGGTTCCTCGGGTATATCCCTAGCTTGTTAAAGCTGGATCATATGGGAACTCAATTTCCAGTTTTTTAAAGTCTGGAATAGAGGGCATTGCCAACACCAGTGAATGAGAGTTTCTTCCCACACCCCTCCCAGCACTGATTGCTCTTGTTATTTGTGATGTGTGCCAATCTCTGTGGTGTGAGATGGTACCTCATTGTTGTTTTGATTTACATCTCCCCAGTGACCAATGATGTGGAGCATTTGTTTATGTGCCTTATGGCCATTTGTACTTCTTCTTTGAGAAAGTGTCTATTCATTCTTTCTCCCCATTTTTTGATGGGGATTGGTATGTTTTTCTTGTTATATTCTGTCAATACATATTAGTCCCTTTTCTGATCGGTGAATAGTTTATCCTATTCTATGGGTGGCTTTTGTATTCTGGTCACTATTTCCTTTGAGGTGCAGAAGCTTCTCAGTTTAATATAGTCCCAGTTGTTTATCTTGACTTTATACTAATTTTCTAGACTTGTTCTCTGGCCCAGCAGATGGATTTCTAAAAGCAACATTATTTGTATTTAAATACAACCTAGAATCTTAGTTAGAAACATATTTACAGTGTTGTATTTTAAGCTATCCATACTGTTTCTGGTTTTTGTATACCTTTGTGCAAATCTTCATTTCAAAAATTCACTAATAAAAGTGGAATGTTGAAATGCATTTTCAATATACCACTTTTATTAGTTAGTATTAATATCTTATTAAAACCTAGAAAGAACTAAATGTGTACCATAGTACTGAGGTTAGGGATTAGTTATATTATAATCTTAATTTAAAATGTGAGAGGAAAATACAGCACATTGGGAATTAGAATACATTGAATTCTCATCTCAGCAACTCTAGGTCATAGGTAAAGATAGATAATTGAACTGAGAGAATTTTCAGATTACTTCTATTCTTCAGTCTCTAAAACTCACTCCATTTTTATAATTTTTCACCCAATTAAATAAACATTAAAGAGTTTAGAGAATGATAAAAAAACACTGACAACAACCTGATGATTGGAATAAAGCAAACAGGTCGTCATCGGAAGAACTATTCATACTGGACAGAAAATCAGAAAAGATACACTAGGAGACATGATCTCATGATCTCACAGCTGCATAGAGGCAGATAATAGAAGAGCTTGATTTTTCTCTTTGTATGGGAATATCATTTGCATTCTTTACTCTAGCTTCCAGACATACATGTGATCTAAAAGTTGCATTGGAACATTTGAACTCTTATTTCCTTGGAGCTAGGTCAGCACTCGGTTGTTCCTATCCTTACCTGTACAAATCAAGCAGCAGATGCCAATTCTTTAAAATGTATTATTTCCAAAGATTTGGTTCATTCCCTGTACAGTCTTCAGTCTTTAGTAAAATGCCAGGTACATCACAGCCACTCAGTATACACTCATTTAATAGATGAATGTTGAATAAATTACCAGTTTTACAGACTCACAGGAAAAAGTTCAACAACTCAACATGACAGGTGAAGGATCTTCTTACTTTTCTTCACCTATGGGCAGGAACACATGCCCTGAATAAATTTGTTTAACCCCTGGAAGGCCATGCAGATTGATGGAAAACCTGAGAGCCTATGAGACTTGAGAATAAGTGAAGAATATATTCTCTAGAGATCACAATTTTAACAAGAAAAAAATAGGGAGGAATACTAATTAATATTCATAAACTCTTTAGATTTTTCTAATTATTGTACATCATTAGCAGAAGAAATGGGCATCTCTGATTATCAAATGTAGTTTTCTTGTAATAAATATTTTTCTTGATTTCTATATATAGTAAAAAAATAAATCCTATGAAATGTGAAAAATTGATAAGTGATATGTAAATAATATATATTTTACCTAAATACATAATTTGACAATTTCCCTCATTGATTATAAATTATAGCACTTTTAAAATGATTATTGATTCTGATCCATGAGACATTCTCTTATTTGCATTGAACAGACAGAATTCTAATATTTCTCTATGACTTTCAGGTAGCACAAATGTTCTAGCCTTACTTTCATTTTATATTCTTATGTGTCAAAGATAAAGATCACTGGGTAATCTACTAAAGGTGTCTCCAGTATATTTTTGAATAAAACTTTAATAAGAACATCATTTAAAGTACAATTTTATTGTAAATATTTCAACATGATATGAGAAGGGACATAAGATAGTTAAATATTGTAATAGAAATATATCACAATAAATGTTACCTAGGATTTTAAAAAGTAGTATTATTTAGATAAGTAATAAATTATCTCTAATAAAAACTTTATGTACTTTTATGAAAAAGTAAATTATTTTTGTAGAATATATAATGTTATATGGAATATTTATTCACAAAGGAACTTGGTGCTATACTTCTTTTCTTTCATTTTTTTCTCTTCTCTTTTCTTCTTCCACTTAATTTTTTTTTTTTTTTTGGTTTTTGTGCCACATCCAGTGACGCTCAGGGGTTACTCCTCGCTATGCGCTCAGAAGTCGCCCCTGGCTGGCCTGGGGGACCATATGGGGTACAGGGGATCGAACCGCGGTCCGTCCAAGGCTAGCGAGGTAAGGCAGGCACCTTACCTTCAGCGCCACCGCCCGGCCCCCATTTAATTTTTAATTCTTTTATTTTTTCAATAACTACTTTCACTTACCTAGTAAAAATGTATTATGATCAACTATGTCAACTATGTAATTTATTAAAAAATAAAATAAGATATATCATTTTTAATAGGAACTATGTGGGCAAAAATAGAATAGAAAACTCAGGAATTTATATTGTATGGGTACCTTCTGATAGCTATATGAAAAAACTGTCCTTAATGTATCTGTCGATGTAGTTCATCTTTTAGGAGCCTGGAGAGAAAATACTGGTGAGAGATACTGTATTGAATATTGTCTGTCTCTGAGTCCACTAATGGCTGCCCGGGTTATATATATGCTATCCAGAAAAATAAACAACATTTTTAAGTTAAAAAGTGTAGGCACTTTATAACTTTATAAAATTCTTTAAAGTATAAAAGAAGGAACTAAAATATACGTAAGTGTTGTCCTGTGTATATGCCTATAGGTTCCTTAAATATTGCCTCATAGATTGTTGCACAGATATGGTTCATGAAGTTTAAGCAAATATAAGTCACATTAGAATTAGTAACTCAGTTTTCCCTAATCTTAAAGTTCTGTAGAAAGGGTATTCCTGCTTTATAGTTAGTTCAAATATGTATCAATGATCAGCTCACCTGAGACTGGTACCTGCTCTAGGCCTTGTTTAGACTAAGAAAATAAAAACTAGTTAAGATAGTACACTCTGACCTGTCTACCATTCTGATTTATTGCTTAACTCTTCAAGGTTATTATAGCTAATTTCCGCAGTTAATACTTTCCATGAAATTAAGGATACATATAACAGTTATTGGTTTTATGCCTACTGGTTCTCTAAACTTTCTTTTTCCTAATAATGCAAGATACAGACTCAGTGAAATGTCAGGTACTTGGTTAGGTGCTTTGAACCTCAAGACTAATAAAACTTAAAATTTTCTGTTTAATAGGTAAAATACATATGTAGCTAGAGAGGAGCCATAAATAAAAACACAAAAACTATTTAAGTAGTGAACGATGTTATGGGTACCTCAGTGGCAAGGAATAATGTCTTTGTACATAAATGCCAGAAATTTAAACACTATTGTAACACTATTTCCTAAACTCTAATCACAAAGCTATTAATAAAAATATAGATGGTTTTATGCCAGAGTAAGAGTACAGCCATGAAAGCAGCAGGAAGAGGTTAAAGTCAGGTATGGGGAAAATTAGGTAGTGAGGAAAAATAGATGATACCTACCAGGATAATTATTTTCTAGCATTGAGCTTTGGATGTTGATAGAGTGGAGGGTTGGCAGCCCAAGGAGAGAAGACAGATCAAGCATCTTCTTTAAGCATGGTCATATCTGATTTTAGTGAGAATTATGATCCATATTCATTTCTTTTTTGAACTTAGCTTAACAAGTGGTCTTTTTATAATTCCAGTCTAGTCAGTACAATTTTTGCCAGGGTTAAAGTGCATCTTTTTTCAGAACATGGATATGTGAAGGAAAAAGAATTGTAAGGAAACAAAGGTTATTAAAAAAAAAACAGAACAGGACTTTTCTTACTTGAAAATTTTTCTTTACATTTCATGTCTTAAATGACAGGAATAGAAAAGGCATTAATTTTTTTTGTTTTGTTTTGGGGCCACACTCTGAGGTACTCAGGGGTTACTTCTGACTCTGTGCTCAGAAATTGCTCCTGGCAGGCATGAGGGATCACATGGGATGCCGAAATTCGAATTACACTTGGTTCTGGGTTGGTTGCTTGCAAAGCAAACACCCTACCGCTGTGCTATCTCTAGGGCCCCCAAAAGGCATTAAATTTTAACCTAAAACTTAAATTCTGTGTTTCTTGGCATCAAAATCAAAAATTGAAACACAATCAAGTATATGTCTTCATATTAAAAAAATAGGTCTACACTACATTTTTTGTAATGACCAGGATATTCTGACTCTATATATTATATTGGTTATATCTCCCAAATAGTCTAGAGCAAAATAGATTAGAGCAGGCCTCCAGGAGAATGTGGCATAATGACTAAGGGTCAAGAAACATGTTCACCTCATGGATTATTATTTTAGCCCAAAGCCCAGGTGTTCAGAAGGGAAAGAAAAGTGAGTACAAAATGTATCACTTCCTCTCATAGGTCATTGGTCAACACAAGTCATGATATTTTGTATAACAGCCAGGGGCCAAGAAATATATCTAGTCAGATTACTACCTCAGTATATATACAGTTGAATTTTCCAACTTTTATTCCTGGCTATGCGCTCAGAAGTCGCTCCTGTCTTGGGGGACCACATGAGAAACCGGGGGATCGAACTGTGGTCTGTCCTAGGTCAGCGCAGGCAAGGCAGGCACCTTACCTCCACCGCCACTGCTTGGCCCCCGAATTTTCCAACTTTTATCTGGAAGTTTACAGAAGAGAAATAGACAAATAAACATTGTATCATGTACATCTAAAGAAATAGATACTCTCAATAACATCAGGAAAGTTTTTGATAGAAAGTGAAGTAACGCATATTTTCCATTATTTCGAAGATATGGAAAATAAGGTATATAGGAGGTCATCATGGGTAAAGAAGTCTGCCTCTCCTGGGAAGAGCAAATGAATTATTTTACCTAATATCTTAAAATTGTATGAAATCAATTTAGATTTACCAGCTGAAGTCATATTTCAGAGTTGTGGAATTACTAATTCATAAGTAAATGGGAGCAGGAAGTTCCTGTTCTATCATGTTAGTTTTTACTTACTGAATTTGTTGAGAAGGCACTCAAAAAATCTTTATTCAGGTTTTTAGGAATTATTAAAAATACCCAAATCCTACAGTTCCTGATTTTTCTCCTTCAGATACCTATTTAAAAGCAAGAGATGTATCCTTGAATATTTACTCAGGAAAAATTAATGACTTGAATGAAAACAAACATTCTTTCAACTTGTTTCAAATAAACCATTTCATGACCTTTATCAAGGCTTCCTTGTCAGTTGGGAAATTTATTTAAGTTATTAAAAAAAATTCCCTAAAATTCTCAACTTAAAAATTGGCTTCTGTTTTTTTCTACAAAGCTAACTCACCTGATTTGTCAGAACAGCTTGAAAATGAAGTGCTAACTGTTGGATTTTATTGAAAGGAAACCAAGTGGAACAACATATGTATTTTCTTAGGAAACTCAAAAAGCTCACGATCATGTGGTGTTCCTTGGGGTGAATTCTTTGTTATGAATTACAACCTGCTTACTGATGAGTTGTTAATAAAAAGTAGGCCTGCCGGGCCATTATTTTTTTTTCCACACAATACACACAGTTGTGTTTTTCTTTCTTTCTTTTTTAAAAAAGCTTTCATTAATGCACAAGTGTGAATAAATCTGTTTCTAATTTGTAATTGTTTTCCATTCATCTAGACAGTAATTTATTGCCAAATCTAACACTTGTCTATTATTAACATCCCCTCAACTGGAAAATGTTCTAATTTTCCTGTTTTATCCTTAGTTCTTGGTTCTCACCTCCTCCACACCACACTTCTTGGTTGTTAGCTGAGCAAATGTGAGATCAAAAATCTGAATGATGGACAATTATTTTTGGGAGGTAATATCCAGATAGGAGTTCAGGGAGAGCCAAAGGTAACAAGTATTCAAGAAGCCTGTCCACATTACATCCTCACGTCTGCGAGACAGTTTTTTTTTTTTTTCTTTTTTGGCAACAGTTTTTAGAAAACTAGAAGCAAATGGTAATCTGAGGTGGCAGGACAACTTTATTTAGCACAGCAGTTTTAATCAATTTATTTATTTTACATAAGCATGTGATCATGCTGTGGAACTCTATGAATACTTATTAATATGTGAATAGTACATCTGACTTGCCAAGAAATATTAGCAATTAAGCTCACTTTATATTCAAGGATATTTATATTTCGGTGGATCTTTTTGAAGCATGTTAGTGATTAGGGTCTTATATAGAAAGGGCAAAAAGCTGCTGTTTGAAGTTCTGCAAGTTTAGAAAATGTCTTTATCAATTATGAATGGTAAAGTGGCCAGAACACCAGACAACTTGACTCATTGTTAATAAAGAAAAGTCTTCAGGATTCTATTTTGTTGTTGTGGATGCATTCTTGACTTTAGACATGTTTGAATATTTGGAGTTACATATTCATGAATATGGATGATGGGTTCATAGTTATTTTATTTGTAGGATTTGGGCCACACCTGGAGGTGCTCAGCAGTTACTCTTGACTCTTCAGAAATTATGCCTGGCAGAATCAGGGGACCACATGTTATGAATGGTTACCCTGTATATCACTTTATTTCCTTTTAGCACCAATTTCTTGTCCAGAGGGATCAGTTTTAACTATCATTGTCATGGTGGATACTTTTTTATCCTAACTGCACCCACTGCTCCACTATTTTGTGGCAAGCATCTTACTATGTACTGGTCCTGCTGGCCCTTATCTCTTAACTCTGTGCATTATTACCATACTGATTTATTTTTATAGTTTATATAAAATATGCTATACTTTATTTATTATATACTTTTATTAAGCTTATTATCATACATAGTTATTTTTCTAATATCCCACAAATAAGAAAGATTGTTCTATATTTTTCTCCATCTGATTCATTTCATTCAACATAATAATCTCCATATCAATCCATGTATAAGCAAATTACATGACTTTTATTTTTCAGACAGCTGCATACTATTGCACTGTGTAGATGTGCCACAATTTCTTTAGCTACTCATCTGTTCTGAGGCACTTGGGTTGCTTCTAGATTCTGGCCATTGTACTGCTGTGAAAAAAATTGAAATATAGAAAACTTTTTGTATGGTGTTTTTGGATCCTATATTGTTGCTGGATCATATGGACACTCATTTTCTCATTTTTTGAGAATACCCATATTGTTTTCCCAAAACATTTTCAGTCGTCATTAACACCAGCAGTAAATATGAGTCCCTTTCTCCCTGCATCCATGTCACACTGTTCTTTGTGATATTTGCCAGTATTCTTCAGTGAGATTATATCTTATTATTGTTTTGAATTTTCATCTTCATGACAATTAGTGAAGTGGAGCATTTTGTCATGTCCCTTGTGACCATCTGTATTTCTTTGTTGAGGAAATGTTTGATCATTTCTCTATTTTTGGTGCGGTGACTTATTGTTAATTGTCAAATTCTGTCAGTGTCTCGTATATTATTTGATTGCATCTAATGAGTTTCCTTTTACTTGCTGAAGCCTCTCAGTTTAATGTATTCCCATTTGTTTATCCTTGCTTCCACTTGCTTGCCAATGTTATTTCAACCATGAAGATGACTTTAGCTTCAATGACATGGATTATTATGCATGCACTTTCCTCCATGTACTTTATGGTTTCAGGTTTGATGTCAATGGCTTTAATCCATTCTTTTGTGTCCTTTGTACATGGTGTTAAAGAGGCATGAGATCACTTTTTTGCATGTAGTCGACCAATTTTCTCAGCAACACTTTTTAGAGAAGTTTTTTTTGCACAATTTTGTATATATACCATTTCTTTATCAATGAGTAATTGATTTAATGTCTGGAGTTCCTCTCACTATATTCAAGTCTATTCCATTGATGAAAAGGTCTGTCTTTATTCCAATATGATGCTTTTTTAATGACTACAACCCTATCGTTCAGTTTATGTTGAAGAAAGTGATACCTGCCATTTTCTTTTTACCAAAGATTGCTTTTGCTATACATATACTTACTCCATAAGTTTCAGGAATGTTTGACCTACTTTGTTAAACAAAAATAATAAGGAACTACATTGATTGGGGCTGGAGAGAGCACAGCGGTAAGGTGTTTGTCTTAGATGCAGAAGGATGGTGATTTGAATCCAGGCATCCCATATGGTCCCCTGAGCCTGCCAGGAGCGATTTCTGAGCGTGGAGCCAGGAGTGACCCCTGAGCGATGCCAGGTGTGACCCAAAACACCAAAAAAATGCATTGAATAGGGATTCCATTAAATCTGTACACTGCTTTGGGAAGTTTTGCCATTTTAATCATGTTATCCTTCCAACCCATGAACAGAGTGTGTGACTCCATCTCTTTGTGTCTTCTTTGATTTCTTGAAGCAGTGTTTTGCAGTTATTTTTGTATAGGTCTTTCACTTAGTTAAATTTTCTTTAAAATACTTAATTTCGGGGGCCGGGCAGTGGCACTGAAGGTAAGGTGCCTGCCTTGCCTGCGCTAACCTAGGACGGACTGCGGTTTGATCCCCCGGTTCCCCATATGGTCCCCCGTGCCTGCCAGGAGCGACTTCTGAGCGAATAGCCAGGAGTAAACCCTGAGTGTCACCGGGTGTGGCCCCCCCAAAAAAATAAAATACTTAATTTTATGAGACAAAATTGTGACTGGGATTGTTTTATCTCTTTTCCCTCTCTTTCCTTTCAAAGTTTGTAAATACAAAATACATGGATTTTTGTATGTTAATTTTGTAGCCTGCACTTTAAATATGCTGTTTCTAAAAGTTTTATGATTGTCTATATTTAGTATCATGTCATCTGCAAAGAGTGATAATTGCCGTCTTTCTTCTATGGATGCCTTTGGTATAATTTTCTACCTAATTAATATGGCAAGTATATATATAGCGTTATATTGAATAGAAGTTATGAGAGGGAGAAATGTTGTCCATTTTGCCCATTTAGCATGATGTTTGCAATGGGCGTGTGGTAAATGACCTTAACTATATCGAGAAAAGTTCCTTCAATTCTCCTTTCATTGTGAGTTTTTATCATGAAAGGATACTGGATATGTCTTCCAATCTTTGACTTTGAGTCTGTGTTTGTTCTGATTATCCACTTGTATTTCTTGCAACTTGCAAAATGTTGCATTCCATTTTCTGATCCCTTTTGCCACTCTGTATCTTTTTTTGCTGTTGTTCTTGGGCCACACCCAGTGACACTCAGGGGTTACTCCTGGCTATATGCTCAGAAATCACTCCTGGCTTAGGGGATCATATGGAATACCGGGGATCAAGCTGTGTTCAGTCCTGGGTTAACTACATGCAAGGCAAACACCCTATCACTGTACTATTGCTTTGGCTCCACCTCAGTATCTCTTAGTGTATTTATTCCATTGATAAAAAGAGTTTATTGTTGTTGGATTTTGTGCCTTTGCTTATTTCATAGAAATTTGGTGTTTGTTGAGGTGTCTTGTTTTAAATCAATCATTTCCTTGTCTGTTGATTCTTTATGGGGATTTTCTTCCTGGGTCTCTGGAACTTCAATAATTCTTATGTTGTTTGTACTGAATTTATCCCAGAGTTCTATTTTCTGGTAGGCTATTTGAGGATTTTTTTCATCTTTGTTTATTTTGATGTCCTTTTCCTACCTCTTCTGTTGTATGGGAGTGTATTGCAGCTCATATTCCAGCTCATTGATTCTGCTTTCCTCAGGCTTTTATTCTGCTGGTGATTCTGTCCAGTGAGTTTTTCATTTAACCTTCCAAGTTACTCATTTCTGTCATTTCTGTTTTTAGTTCTATAATTTCTACTGTTATATCCTCTTGAGTCTTATTGGTTGTTAGATTCATTTCATTTTTTATTTTTCAGTTCTTTCATCTTTCTCAATACTTCGTGCCTAAGTTTCTTATCAGAAGAGTGGCCAGGGTCTTTTCTCCATATGCCGGTCCCACCTCTTCTGTATTACAGACTCTCTGTTTACCCTGCAGCAAGGTCCTCTTGCTGTATTCTGGTCTTGCCTCTTTTGTGCTGTGGTTAGGCTCCATTTACTTCTTGTTGAACTTTTCTCGTAATATGCTGGTCTCCAGATTTGAATAGTTTTTCTAATTTGAATTACTACCCTGAAAACAATTAATTTTGTCAGTACTTATTACAGGCTGTTTACCCTGTAAACTGATGATTCATTTTCATGATATACAAATGACATCTATATGTGAATTGACTCCAAAGAGAAGCTAGTATTCAAACAGTCACATTGTAGCAAGTGTAGTATGTATCAGAGGTCTTCGCTAAAGTCTGAAACCCCATAATGATGCTATAATATAAAGTTAGTCCTGCTTCATTGCAATATAAAATCTGAGTTATTTCTTTAGTAATATGTGGCACAGATAAAAAGCAAAGAGGAGAAATAGAAGATGGGAACTTCGACAAAACATATTGGTGTCAAAATATTTTCCATTAAGAGTCGTAAAAAGGCATAAGACTGAATATGCCTCAATCAGGACTATATGGAATCTACTATATGCCAAGTGCCACAACATAGATATGTGTTTATAACCAAACATTAGATTTATTTCAGGAAGAATATTCTCTGGCTAATATGTTGAAAAATTATAATATCATTAAAAGTTGGGGAAAAACTCAGAGTTTAGAATCGAATAAATTAGTCATATGATTACAAATAGATCATTGAGTGTTACCTTAGTGAGACAACATATAAAAGCAATTCTGGTGCCAGGGAGATAATACAGCAGACAAAGCATTTGACATGCCTTTAGCAGACCCAGGGTTGATCCCGTTTACCACATATTGTTCCCTGAGCACTGGTAGGAATGATCCATAAGAACAGAGCTAGGAATAAACACTGAACACTACTAAGATTTGCTTCATAGAAAGAACTAAAAAGTATATCATACTTTTTAAGTTAATGAATTGAAAACACACAACTATTGTAAGAATTTAAGAAAACACACATGTAAACCATTTTTTCTACTGAAAATACTTGCAATGTATTCAAGATTAAACAATATTTTCTTCTGTAAACAATAGGCATATAATAATTTTTTAAATTTTGTTTTATTTAAACACTTGTGATCTACAAATACCCTCATAGTTGAATTTAGTACACGATGGACGAGTCAGGTCATTCCTACCACCAGTGTCAACTTCCCTCCACCAATGGACTCAGAGTGCATACTATCCCAACACCTTTTGTTTCCTGGCCTGACAGTGTAACAGGCCCCTTTGAGTTTAGACTGTTAAAATTTAGGCCAGGGGTCCTCAAACTTTTTAAACAGGGGCCCAGATCACTGTCCTCAGACCTTTGGAGGGCCAGACTATAATAAAAACAAAAATTACGAACAAATTCCTATGCACACTGCATACATCTTATTTTTATGTGAAGAAACAAAATGGGAACAAATACAATATGTGGCCCACAGGCCGTAGTTTGAGGACCACTGATTTAGGCCCTTAATTCTATTATAGTTGACTTTGGCTTGGATATTTAGTGTTCTTATTTATTTTCCTGCCAATGCATCTGATACCATTTGGCCCCTGGCCTGCAGCTTTTCTTTATTCTTCTCCTCATAGTTTTATAGAAAAATGTGGGAATATGTGGTAAAATAAAGTAATCTGTGTCCCAAGGTTCTAAGAAAAAGGTGAGAGCCCTGATTTAAAAGATAAGAGATTAAAATACAATAAATAATAAAAAAGGTATGTTAAGGATATTTTTCCTTTGCATAAGCACTGAAAAATTTTGGGGAAAATAGAAAGGAAAAACGTTTGGCCTAAAAACAGGGAGACCTTACCCATGAAGCATCCTGGCATAAGGCTAACTACAGGCTCCAGGCATATTAAATTGTCTAATTCCAAAGTCTTTCATTGTTGTTCCAGCAAAATCTCTTAACAATGATGGTGTTCTGGTCAGGTTTCTTTTTCTTTTCTTTTTTTTTTTTTTTGGTTTTTGGGTCACACATGGTAGTGCTCAGGGTTTACTCTTGGCTCCACACTCAGAAATTGCTCCTGACAGGCTCGGGGGACCATATGGGACACCGGGATTCGAACTAATGACCTTCTGCATGAAAGGCAAATGTCTTAACTCTATGCTATCTCTCTGGCCCCCTGGTCAGGTTTCTTTATAGAATAAAATTTTAAGATGGTTCAGATTAGGGTTTGGAGCAATAGCTAGTCAGATTTCTTTGTAAGTAGCTCACCCTGTTTCAATTCCTGTTACCCCCATGTTGTCCCTTGTGCTCCAAGAGTAATTTCTCAGCAATGAACTAGGAGTAGGGTCTGAACACTCTTGGTTTTAGCCCCCAAACAAAAATATTATTCATTTGCTCAAAAATAAAGTAAAAATTTCCTTTATTCACCAAGCCCTCTAAAGTTAATTTTCTAGATATTGAAGCTATATTAATCTTGAGTTTTTAAAATCAAAGTTTATTTTTAAAAAATAGAGCATCAAGTATGGTAGCTACACTCAGATGACTAATAAATCTCAATTTATCTTTAAAAATAGAAGGAAAACATTTCATATTACAAAGGTAAAGTGGGATAGAGTGAAAGAAACCTTAATTCTTTGAATCAGAGATTAAAATTCATATAAACTAGAGGTCTGATTGTTCTTTCCTTAGAATCAAGAGGTGGACTGAATGTATCTATCATTTCCATTTACTAGTCATGTCTCTTTTAGTTTCTTCCACAAAATTTATTTAAGTAGTTTCTACATTATCATCAAGAATCTACTAAACTTGAAAATTCTCACTAGACATAATTTATGTACATTTTAAGAATGGGTGCATATGTGTGATATGCATTGTGTGTATGAGGAAGAAGAGAAAGAAAGTACATTTAATTCCAACATTTGCTTTGATTTAAGACTAAAGGACAGAAACAATAAGATCCTAACATCTTATTATATGAATCTTTTCTCTAGGTTATTAGCATTGATCAAAAATATTCTGATTATTTGAGTTCAAAGTATACTATGCCTAATCCAGGTCTTTTATTTATTCATTGAGTGCTCCAGGAGGATTTGTCCTCCAGTGTGGTTTATTTATTTGGCAACATTTACCATCTGGTACCTGGCTCCTTTGTTCCCATAGAGACATTTCAGACCCCACAGGGCTAGTTGCATTGGTGGTTTCCTCTCTCTTTTCAGTATTGCCTTTGTATGTGCACATGCATATGTGTATAAGTGCATGAATATGTCAAAGTATTCAAATTTTTACTGTCTTTCTCATCATCTCCAGGGGGAGTTCAATATTCCTATATTCTACGCAAGTCTGGATATTTTCAGTTTCCACCATACAAGGTCACACATTTCTTGGTCTGGATATCAGTTGAGGATCTGAGAACACACTGACATATATAACTACATAGTTAATAAAATTCTCAGCATTTATATCATGTCTTCAACAAGAAAACTACTGCTACTATAGATAACAGGCTTGTTTCAGCTCTTATGATTCTGGGGAAGTTAAATGATGGGATGTGGGTGAGATAAAAAAGGGTATAAGCATTTTCTCAGTGGGGTTAGAAATATTTTATTTTTATTTTCAGGCTTTATAACCATCTCAATTCATGAATCTGGAAAACAAGCTTTGGTTTTACTTTGGGAAAGTTTCCAAAGATGCCTGTGCCAAAGTACAGTTTCCCCCATATAATGGATAAATTCAACTTTAAGGAGCATCAGTGCAGCTTTCTTTAGCTTAGTAAACATCTAGTTTAATTTTATGTTCAAAGCTGTGAATGAAAAAAATAGGAGAACCAAGGCTGGATACTTATGGTAGCAGCATGGTATTTAGAGAGGAACTTTACAGAGAAATTATTGAGGATGTTCAAGGAAATTGAAGAAATTGTATAATGTATACATTGTATAATGTATAATGTATAATATATAATCTATGTATTATATATAATGTCCATTGTATAATGGGCAGCTAATAAGACTCAAGAGGATAGGAGAGGAGAAATTATAAAATTCCAAATGTAAATAACAAAACTAAAAAATTTGGTTAGCAAAATAAAAACATCATTGGAAGGCCTCACCATCAGAGTAACAACTGCTGAGAACTGAATAAATTTGCTGAAAAATGAGCTATATACAACAGACCAAGTTGGAAAATATCCTTAAAATAAATAAACAGGAGATGGAAAAATTTCAAAATAAGTGAGCAGATGATAATATACCTTTGGGATAAATTTAATAGAAACAACATATCACTGGGTCACAGAGGAGCAGGGAAAAAAGAACCATGTGGAATCAATGATCAAAGTCATAGTTGCTAAGAAGTTCCCAGAGATGAAAAAGAAAAAGAAAGGGGCCTGGGAGATAGCATGGAGGTAAGGTGTTTACCTTTCATGCAAAAGATCATCGGTTCGAATCCCGGTGCCCCATATGGTCCCCCGTGCCTGCCAGGAGCGATTTCTGAGCATGGAGCCAGGAACAACCCCTGAGCACTGCCCGGTGTGACCCAAAAACCAAAAAAAAAAAAAAAAAGAAAAAAAAAGAAAAAGAAATCAAGCTAGATTTAATGGACAGAACTATGTTTGTATTTATATCAAATGTATCACCTACATTAATTCTGTATACTCTCTCTCTCTTTGGTTTTTGGGTCACAGATATTTCCAGAGGAATTTTGATAACTTTTCTTACACAGAAAAACAAATTTTTAAATAGCTTTCTCAGGAAACTGGTAATGGAAGAAAGTGCTACAGCAATTTACTCTGGAGATAAAATTAAACATTAGTGACATAAAAGATAAATATAGATACTTTGAGAAATAGTACAGTACTACTGGAGTAATATTTTTCCCAACTAACCATTTGTTCTGTCAAGATGTAATAAAATTGAATCCTGGGAAAACAGGTGTTGTAGGCAATGGGAGATTTCTAGGACCTTTGTTTTATAGATAAAATTTTCTATATGGAAGATTTTCCCCTGTTGGAAAAGATGATATTTATCAATTTTGTAGAGAAAATTAAAGGCATTGTTGAAAATATGAATGTCAGTCTGAAGAAAATGTATGATCTGGTTATGAAAACTGACTCCTTTAATGTCTATTTCTTCCCTATCACTATTGGTGTATAAAAAGGCCATTGATTTCTGTGTGTTAATTTTGTAGCCTGCCACCTTGCTATATGAATCTATTGTTTCTAGAAGCATTTTGGTAGAGTCTTTAGGGTTTTCTATGTAGAGTATCATGCCATCTGCAAACAATGAGAGCTTAATTTCTACCTTTCCTATCTGGATTCCCTTGATATATTTTTCTTGCCTAATCTCTTTAGCAAGTACTTCCAGTACTATATTGAAGAGGATTGGTGAGAGAAGACAGCCTTGACTTATACCAGAATTTAGAGGAAAGGCTCTTAGTTTTTCTCTATTGAGGATAATATTTGCCATTGGCTTGTGGTAGATGGCCTTAATTATACTGAGAAAAATTCCTTTCATTCCAATCTTTCTGAGAGTTTTTAATCAAGAATGGTTATTGACCTTATCAAATCCTTTCTCTGCATCTATTGATATGGTGATTTTGATTGTTGATGTGTGTATTACAACATCATTCACACTAGTGCCACACAAACTCAAATATCTTGGAGTCAACTTGACCAAAGTCATGAAAGACCTATACAAAGAAAACTATAAAACCCTGCTCCAAGAAATAAGAGAGAATACATGAAAATGGAAACACATACCTTGCTCATGAATTGGCAGGATTAGCATAATTAAAATGACAATACTACCCAAAGTATTATACATATTTAATGCAATCCCTCTAAAGATACCCATGACATTCTTCAAAGAAGTGGATCAAACACTTTTTAAATTCAGTTAGAATGATAAACACCCTCGAATAGCTAAAGAAATCCTTGGGAAAAGGAATATGGAAGGCATTACTTTCCCCAACTTTAAACTGTATTACAAAGCAATAGTTATTAAAACAGCATGGTATTGGAATAAAGACAGACCCTGAGGTCAGTAGAATAGCTTTGAATACTCAGAGAATGTTCCTCAGACATACAATCACCTAATTTTTGATAAAGGAACAAGAAATCCTAAATGGGGCAAGGAAATCCTCTTCAACAAATGCTATTGGCACAACTGGCTAGCCTCTTGGGAAAAAAGTAAACTTAAACTCCCAGCTAACATCATGTACAAAGGTAAACTCCAAATGGATTAAAGATCTTGATGTCAGACCTGATACCATAAGGTACATAGAACAACACATAGGTAAAACACTCCATGACATTGAAACTAAAGTCATCTTCAAGGAGGAAACTGTGCTCTCCAAACAAGTTTAAGCAGAGATAAACAGATGGGAGTATATTAAGCTGAGAAGCTCTGCACCTCAAAGGAAACAGTGCCCAGGATACAAGAGCCACCCACTGAGTGGGAGAAACTATTCACCCAATACCCATCAAGTAAGGGGCTAATATCCAAAATATACAGGGCACTGACAGAACTTTACAAGAAGAAAAAATCTAATCTCATCAAAAAATGGGGAGAAGAAATGGACACTTTGATAAAAAAGAAATAAAAATGGCCAAAAGGCACGTGAAAAAATGCTCCGTATCACTAATCATCAGGGAGATGCAAATCAAAACAACTATGAGATACCATCACACACCACAGAGATTGGCACACATCACAAAGAATGAAAACAGTCAGTTCTGGCTGGTGGGAATGCCGTCTAGTCCAACCTTTATGGAAAGCTATATGGAGATTTCTTCAAAATCTGGAAATTGAGCTTCCATTCAATCAAGCTGTACCACTCCTGGGGATATACCCTCGGAACACAAGAATACAATACAAAAATCCCTTTCTCACACCTATATTTTTTGCAGCACTATTCACAATATCCAGACTCTGGAAACAACCAAGATGCCCTTCAACAGATGAATGGCTAAAGAAATTGTGGTACATATACACAATGGAATATTATGCAGCCGTCAGAAGAGATGAAATCATGAAATTTTCCTATACATGGATGTACATGAAATCTATTATGCTGAGTGAAATAAGTCAGAGGGAGAGAGATAGACGCAGAATAGTCTCACTCATCTATGGGCTTTAAGAAAAATGAAAGACATTTTTCAACAATCCTCAGAGACTAAGAGAGGAGAGCTGGAATTTCCAGGTCACTTCATGAATCTCACCACAAAGAGTGGTGAGTGCAGTTAGATAAATAACTACATTCAGAACTATCATAATCATCTGAATGAATGAGGGACCTGGAAAGCCTGTCTAGAGTACATGTGGGGTGGGGTGGGATGGAGAGAGATTTGGGGCATTGGTGATGGGAATGTTGCAGTGGTGAAGGGGAGTGTTCTTTATATGACTGAAACCTAATCACAATTGTAGCTCCACCCCTGGGTACAGGTAACTACCTGAGCCCTGCCCATTCCTAGGTGGGGCTTTGGGAACCAGATATTACGTTTACTTTACCTGCAAGACCCTGCTTATTTCCTGGGAGGTGTCTTGGAAGGGAATATAGGATTGAGGTCTTTGGCCTTTGGGCTCTCTTTTTTGCCTTTTGGATCCTTGCCAGAAGGTAGGTCAGAGGTGACATGGATGAAAGAAAAAGCAGGGCTAGCTAAGAATAGCATGCTTAAATGGTAGCAGTCACATCTGATGGCTAGGGCTAAATAAAGATGTTAACTCTCTGGAAGCCTGCCTGTGAGTGAGATTTCTACCTGCCACTCTCATGAACCTCCAGACTCGATGGTTAGTGGGGGCTGGAGTCACGTGGCCTGGGATGGCGACCAAGGCCTTCATCTCCATCCAGGTGCATCCTAAGGCCTGATTTACTTCATCTGACACCCAAACAGGGACACAGATACATTGCACACAATTATATTTGTAATCAAGGTGTTTAAACAAAGATATTATTAAAACCTTTATTAAAACTATTGTGATTTACAAAGTGAAAAAAAGAAAAATGGATCACAGCATTATAGTGATCAGTATACCAGAGATTGATATGTTCTTTTATGTCATTGCTATTATTGATCCTTTATCAAGAAAAATACAGAGGATGGCACAGGTGTTGATTATAAGAATACATCTTTTTTATTTTGTATTTCTCAAAATAATATTTATTGTAACCAAAGTTATTTATGAATAATTCATAGTAATATTTAATATACATAGTGACAATGAATCAGGACCATTCCCATCACCAGTGTTGTCTCCCTCTACTCCTGTCCCCGGACTGCTAGTGTAACTGTTTCCTTCTGTGTATAGCTTGCTGTAAGGATTGTATATCAATTCTCTTGTCATTAACTTTGGGTTGGGTGTTTGA
>PVKC010008441.1:0-28099 GCA_004027635.1 Crocidura indochinensis | reverse complement strand
CACAACGCCCGAGTCCCGGCCCACGACGGTCATGCAATAAGAATCCACAAAAAGCAACTAGCTCCTTGGCTCGGCTGCCCATCCACACCGTGCCGCCGCCACCAGCAGCAGCAGCCACGGGCGCACTAGAGCTGGAGCTGTGTGTGGGACAGACAGACAGGGGCGCTGGTGAACCAGGACAGGGCGGGAGGACACAATGTCGAAAAGCCGTCATTTTATTTTTTAATAGGAGGGTCACGTGCCGGCGGCATGCCGGCCCTCCACCAAAGTTTTCTCGGAAAGATTCCAAAGAGCTATCTATAGGAATCCTCCTCTTTGCTCAGCTCCCCATCACCGCACACTGAACTTAATTGAGCCACCATACAGACTGGCAACCTCGCGGGCGCGATTCACGCAGGCGCGCTGACTCCGCCCCTCCTTTGTCAGGCCCCACCCACTCCATCATGCCACGCCCCTCCCCGCCCTCCCAGCCTCTCTGATTGGACGCTGGTCAGGGCTGGCCACGCCCACCAGCGACGTGCACCGGCGTCGAGGCGCCGAAGGGGCGGGGCTTAGGGGCGGGGCGTCGGGCGCGCTATTGTCATGGAGACGGGAAAGCCGGTGGCTGGGGTGGCCGGCATTGCCCGGGCTTGAAGTGTCTTGGCTGGCTGCGAGCGAGGCGAAAAGATCGGCCCAGATCAGAGAACCTGGGGGGACAAGAAGGCGGCCCGTGGCGGGCCCGTTCAACTGTCCGAGAGCGAGTGTTCTCCGGGAGGGTGCATGTAGGCCCTGAGCGCGGGGCAGAGTCCCCGCCCTGGGCTCCTTGTCTCCCGCCTCTCGGGGCCCACACGGGCCGGCTCTCCGCTTCGGGGCGCCGCCCCCACCCGCGGCTCCGCCTCGCCGCCTCAGCCCCTCGCGCTAACTAACGGTCGGGTGGCGGCCCGCGCGCGCCGCCCGCCGGGGGCTCGCACCAGCCACGAGGGAGCGTCCGCGGCCCGCCCGCCCGCCCGCGCGCGGAGATGCAGAGAGGTGAGCCCGGGCGCCCGGTTTCGGAGCCCAGAACGGTGCAATGCAACCCCGCGCGGGGCCCGGCTTTCAGACCCTCCTCGGCTGCTGCAGGAGGTGCGGGAGATGCAGATGCAGCGGGGTTGGGTTGGATGCGCCCCCCATTCCATCTGCACGCGGCCCACCGGCTTACCCCCTAAAGGGCTGGCGGGCCGCATGCAGGAGTGTCATCGGGCGGGCAGGCCTCTCCACTCCACGGGTCACGGTCACGGGTGGGTGGTCACGGGGGCGTGTCCCTTGCCTCCACGCGCGGAGGCTTCCCCCTTTTGGGGTGCGGGGTTCAGGGCTGCCAAGCGGCTTCTGCAATGGAGCCCCTAGTTAGAGGTCTGGGCCGCCCAGAGTGTGAGATCAGATCTGTCACCCAGACATCCTCATTACATCATCTCGCCGCCCCCCCTGCTTTGCCAGTCCCCCTTATCTCCCCCCCCCACAACTTCTCCCTCTCTACTGTCTCCTTTTCTCTTTTTTTGGGGGGGGGGTGTCCAGGGCTGGGGGCTGGGGAAGAAGATCCTGAAAGATGCCTTTTCGACGCCTTTTCCAATTGATGGTTCTGCGGCCTTGCTTGTCACCTCCGCTCTCCGTCAAATTTAAGGCTCATTTTCTTAAGGATGTCTCTATTTTCTGCTTTATTTGCACATTGATGGCTCCGCTGCTGCTGCTGCTCCTGCTGCTGCTGCTCGGCTGGCCACTGCCGCCCGCCCCGGCGGCCCTCCCCGGATAGACTCTCATGTTAATAACGTGCAAGGGAAGAGCCGATCATTGGCAAGCAGACGTGACACGGATAGCATCTGGCGGTGTAGCTCAGTGTATTTATTTGTTTATTTATTTATTTTAATGTGAAAGCACTCAGCTATTTTTACCCCCTTCCCCACTGGTCAACAGGAACTCTGAACTTTAAAAAAAAAAATCTAGTTGATGGTGACAATTCGTTCCCCTTTTCTTTCCCACCTCTCCCTCCTCTTTACTCATTAACTTTCACTTTTTGGAAGGAGGTCGTGAATCTTATTTCACTGTATTTGTTTCACTGGTTACTGGTTTTCAGCAGAGGTGGCAGCTAATGTGCCTCTTCACTCCAGATTACCAAGAAGACTATTGGGGGTGGGGGGGCTAGTGGGGATGCTAGGACATTTGTTACCTTTGCAAACAGTTTTTTAACTAACACTAACGGTAGGTCTTTCTTAACGTGAGACTTTTGAAAAAAAAATTTAATTTGGAAGACTTACTAAGGGTTTATTAGTTTATCATGTCTGTACCACCCATCCAGTACTGTGTAACTTTTTGCAATTGGAAACTGTCCAATAAAAGCCCCAATTGGATCACCCAGATTTGGCCATAGAGCTTGCTCTTCAAGTTATGGTTGCACAGTTGTCATTGTTTAAATCAAGCGCAGGAGAGGTTATTCCTGTTTATTTAGTGTAATAACTGTTTATAGTTAAAACTTTAAAGACTCATAAAAAGTGGGTCTGCAGTGTTTTAAAGATCTCATCATTCTTATGGGAGAGACACAGCACCCAGCACTAGAAAAGGTAACAGATTGCTTCTGTCATATAGCTTTGCTGTTTTGGAGTGTACTTAAAGGATTATGATTGATAAGACTGTCTTGCCAGAGAATGTTGACACAGGTGTGCGTCGTTATCTTAATTAAGATCCTGAGAAAATGTTGTCTATAAAATGGTGACACAAGAAGGGCGGCATATTTTTGTACAGTTTTGCTCTTGGAGAAATTTAATTGCTCCCGAACCCAATCTGGCTTTGCGCTTCCAGATTTTGTGAACACTTTGGCAATGGAACTTTTGGGGAGAGAAAAAAATAGTTTAATGTGGAGTGTTCTGGCATGTTCTAAAACTACTTGTGGCTTTTTTGGCAACACTTTGTCAGCCTCTCTCTCTCTCTCTCTCTCTCTCTCTCTCTCTCTCTCTCTCTCTTTCTCTCTCTCCCCCCTTCTCCCCCCTCAAATAATGGTTACTAATTTAGGATGAAAAGCATAAATAGGGCAGTATTTTTTAAAACAAACCTATATTGGTAGTCAGAATGAATCTGTAGAGTAAGGCATGCTTTTATATGCAGAAATAGGAATTTAGTAAAAAAAAAAAGAGGGGGGTAAATATATGAGAAATTATGCCACTTTAGTTTTTGAAAAAGCTTTTAAGGATGGTTTAAAGATCTAGAAATAATTTTGTTTTCATGTCACCAAATGTTTGTCTACATTGTGTATGGCATGCCTTGTTTTTATTTCCAGAACTAGAGAACCATTTTATTTCTTCCAAAATAATATTGTGTAACTTTGAATTGATGAGCAAGTACAGAGTGCATTTAGTCTCTTATTAGTTTAAGGATCTGAATCATAATCTTGGTGACCACTAAAATAATATACTGTCCTTCAGTTCAAACCTCTGAATACAAAAACAATAGCAAGACGGATGCTGTTGATTACATTACCCTTGACTTACCCAGCACCTAATACCCTTTAACATAAAGTATTGCATTAAGATTTCCTCCCCTCTCTTTGTAGCTCATGATTTCCTGGAAGCTGGCTGTCCATCAGGGTGTGTGTAAGATGTGTGAGTGTTTTTCTTTAATATTAAAATTCATTGTCGAAGAGGAAATGAAAGTGGAGGAGCCCATAGGCATATGATCGAAGAAGCCAGGTGTAGAGTCACAGCTCATTCGTGACTCCAAGGAAAATTAGCTGCTAGAATTACATGGTTAACTAAAATCAAAGAAAGACTTATTTATATTTATTTGCTGAAACTGAAACAAGAACATTAATTTTGAAATAATTGCTTTATTTGTTCCCTAACTTCCCCATCAAAATTCTTTCTTAGTAGCTAAGATCAGCATCCCTAGGCTATTATTTATGTACTATTTTCAAATTTATTTTGCAGAATTAAAAGAAATGAATAGGAATGTGAACTTATAATAGCCTATTGTTATTTGAGCAAATAATTATATTTTGTTTACTATATAGATTTTTACATTGAATAAGTCTTTAAAATTTTGACTTATTCTTCTATTGATAGCAGACAGGCAAATGAAATCATATAATCCTGGCTGAATGAAACAAGTTCTTTAAAATAGATTATGAAAACACTATCAATTTTGGAATAATGTTTTAATGCTGAAATAATCTAGCCTATGTTATGCAGTAAAGCTACCCTATCTTGCTGTATTTCGCTTCAATTTCAACACTACATTGGCTCCTGTATTTTTAAACATTATTGTAGTATATTTGCTGTTTGTTTCTTAGAAAAGGTTGTTCTTAATAGAATAACAGCTAATACAGAATAAGATGTAAAATCGTGAAATTATTTTTGTCTTGTCCAATTATGAATCTTGTTTGTTTTCATTGTACAACTCCAAAGTATGATACTTATGACTTATTTCTGCATAAACCTGCAGCATATTTATAGCAAGAATAGACCTAAAGCACCAATTTAGCAGGGCAAATTAACTTAGATGCTTCGAAATTGAAAACCAGTATATTCTAATGTAGTTTGAATGTAAGTCTTTATTAGTGAGGATGCACTTAACATTTGTTCAGAAGAAGGGAATATAATTTTCTCCTGCAGCTGTCATTTATGTAATCCATTTTTCTGGGCTTTTCTCAAGCTAATGATATTCCACACCTTGATACAGCCTTTATTTGTTTATTTGCCATAATATGGAGTGATACCTTGGAGAAAATTAGATTAGATACTCATATCTAATATCCCACAAGTATTTAGTCTTCTGTGTTTCGTTAAACAGAATCATTTCCATTTTCTGTGCAGGTGATAAGTATGATGCTTCAATAATACATTTGGATGTTTTCAGCTAAGTTTACTTCTGAAGTATGGGCTTCCTTCAGATGTTTGCAAAATTTGTCTTTGCAATCCCATGTTTATCTGCAAGTGACTGCCCCCATCCCATGCAATGTGCTTTTGTGTGGAGTAGACACCAAATAGCATCAGTGTTGACTTTAGCAGAGTATTTATGTTGTAATAGAGCCTAAGTACAGAATGTAGAGAATGTCTCTTAAGATCTTTTATTATTAAACAATTTGCTATTGCATTATATAAATTTAGTAAATATAGAAAATTGGAATTATAGAAAATTGTTGAGTAATTTATTTTGAGTTATCATTGGTAATGAAATTTATAAATTTAGTGTTTCTCATAAAAATCAAGATTAAACCCTGTGATATTTTATATCCAGAACTACTATTTTAAGGAACTAATCTACCTATACCAAATTAAAAATTTTCAGTTATTTTCATTACCTGGATCCTTTAACTTCTTAAAGAATATATGTTTGTTTAGATATGTGTACATATTCATATATATACATATGTATATACTTAGGGTTCCAAGATCTTATAATAAAAAGAGGATACATATATGATTAAGATATTTAAGAGAAATTGTCATTTCTCATCAGAATAGAACCTATTGAATTAAAAAAATGAGAAAATTTCATTTTTGAAGAATATTTGTGTTGTCTAGTGGACTGAATAAGGAACTAGATTTTAGTGATGAAGAACATTTTGTTAAGTAAAAATAAAGCAGTATGTGACAAAATCTATGCTAATGTTATAGATGGCAACTATAATTTGTTCAGCCTATAGTAGAACAAATGTTTGTTGTATTTTCAAAGACATTAAAGTGATTTTTTAAATGTCATAAGAGGTAATATATAATTGCAAATAGGACGCTTGTGTTCCCCTGTGATTTGGTATTATGGAGATGGGATTTTATATATGACCAAGAGCTGAAGAACTGTTGCGAGTTAAAAAATAACCATGGGGCCCGGGAGATAGCATGGAGGTAAGGCGTTTGCCTTTTATGCTAAAGGTCATCGGTTCGAATCCCGGTGCCCCATATGGTCCCCCGTGCCTGCCAGGAGCAATTTCTGAGCATGGAGCCAGGAGTGACCCCTGAGCACTGCCGGGTGTGACCCAAAAACCAAAAAAATAAAAAATAAAAAATAAAAAAATTAATCAACACTAATATCAAGAGAATGTTAAGCGGTGAGCAGTTTGATTCCTCTTTGTTTGCTGTAAGCTTAGGTATTTTTTTCTCATCTATGGATAATACAAGAAAAATGTAAACATATATGTAAATCAGTTGAGTTGTATATCTCTATCAGCCAGAATTTATATTTTATACATGCTAATGGTATTCAAATATATGACAGCAAATACTTGTTTTTATATAAAATAGAGGTGTGTGATGGGGAGAGTTCTTCACTATTGGGAAAATGAAGCAAAATTGTGATCTGATTGATGGCTTATGATTGATGAATTGAGGACGTTGCACTAATTAAATGCACTTTAGTAGAAGTAACCAGAGTATACTTTTTAGGAAAGTATCATTTAGGAAAAAATAAATTGAAGTATTGGTAATTAAACTGGAATTGTATACAGGTCATAAGTGATAGGAAGTTGAAGCTAACCCTTGCTGTTGTTTCTTTTTAAGAATCTACAGTTCATAATGGAGCTACTGACTATTGGAAGGAGGAGATTCTGAAGATAGGGAGGTAATATTATCTCTTTTAAAAGGATGCTTTCTTTTCTAATTCTGGGCCTTTATTACATATAGGAACTTTATCTGGTGGATAACAATTTCTTTAAATTTGGGGTAAGAAAACAATTTAATTTTCATCTACTAAGTTTTTGAGCTGCTCTTTAGAGCCTTTGGTCTGTGTAGGGTGTGCTGAGAAGTCCCATGGAAGCAAACTCAGCACCCTTAAAATAGCTTCTTTCTGAGAATTAGGTCTGTGATAGTGGCCCACACACTTGAGTAGGTGTCATTTTAATTTGTGGTGAGGTACGTATGTATGTACGTGTGTTTTGCATGTTGCTTAACTGTCCTCATTTACCTCCCACTCCTTTGTTGCATTCTGTGAGGGAATGTGCTCTCTGCAGGGCTATTCGATTTACTGTCAGCCACAACCAAACTCTGAGTGGGGGGAGCCTTGGTGGTTGACAACTGGTTCTAGAACTCTGCCAAGGAGTTAGCTGGGACCTGCCTGGGCTATTTGATTATACTGAAGGCCAGAAATACCAGGACTGGGTTCCTTTTCTAGTTCACAAATGTGGGTCCCTTTCCAGTCTTTACATAATTCTAGACTGTGGATAATACTTTTTCCTCTTTCTCTCTCAAGGTTGGCTTGTTGTTTATTTTGCAGCTATTATGAGGTTCACATGCAATGGAGATTTCTGTTTTATTCTGCATTATATCTTTGATAAGTTGCCCATATTCTCTTTCATTTTCAGAAATGTAAAGAATGATCTGAGGTTCTTGAAGAACAAAAGTTATATTAAATTTTGTATTAATAAGATAATATTTTGTATTAATAAGATAATTTTCTGTTCTCATGCTAAGCTACCAGATAGATTATGAATGCTTAGTTAAACACAGAGTAAGCATCCTTTTTAAAAAGAATCATTATGTTTAAGAATGTTATTTATCTGCCACCAAAAAGTCTACTGGACTCTATCTTTGAGAGATATTGATAGACTAATACAAGACTTCATATACCTAATTCTTTAATTAGAAAATTGATAAGCAGTATGGTACAAAAAAGAACTAGTATACATTGAAAAACAAAAACCTCCAAGAAAGAAGACTGATAACACAATCAAATTGTGTTTTTTGTTAGTACAATATGAAGGTGAAACATGCCAACCTCAGATTTTCTTATCCATGCCTAGGTAGAGGTTGGAAGCAGTTGAGGAACCCATTAAAATGTAGTGTGTAAAAAAATGTCGATATCAACGTGATTACTTGAAACGCAATGTACATTTCTAACATTATTCAATATTATGACCTTGACCAACTTTTACATTTCATATAGTTGGGTTATTACTCTGGGGTTTGAGATAGCCTGTGTTATAGACAGTCTATCTATGATATAGCTTGTATATGGGATGCAAGAGAATTTTGAATAAATTAGATGTGGTGATTATCTTTAAATAGGCTAAACTATTACAAGGTTGAAATGTAATATTTATTAATAGAAGAAAATATAAAATTTAATTTCTGGGTAGATAAGACCTTTAAACCTACTTTCAAAGTATAATCTTGACATCTATGACTATTTTTATCTCTTTTATGTAAGTAGAATTATGGATTTTCTATAATCTAAATATCTTATGTATTAATTCAAAATTTTATTCTCTGTAATGGACTTTTAAAATAAGGGCTATTGATACTTTAGAGAATAAAATTTCAAGTCCTGGGCTAATTTATTAAGCTCCAGTACATAGAAAAGCAGCCATGATTAATTTTGAACTGTGAAGGAGGTAGGTAAAGCTGGTTTTCAGCCGAAATGTACTAATGCAGCAACCATTTAAATTAAATGTTTGTTAACATAATAGTGATGGCATTTTCTCCTCCTCCTCCTTGTGGTTTTGTCCAACTAGATGTTACAGTGGCAGTTGCACTGACTGCTAAGTGTTTAAATGATGACACCATTATGTGAAGTGATTTTGAAATGAGAGATTCCAGCCAAGAATTACATCTGCTCCCATCTCCTTCAAATCATACTCTCTGGCAGTACAGATTATGATTGATTTGTTTGTGACAGATTGCAGGAAACAGTCATTGATTTTTCAATATTTTACCTTAAAATTATTTACAGTTGTAACCATGGGGAGGTATTTCCATGGGCTGTCAGCCCCTGAAAGACTAGGATAATATTCCCTGCTCTCTGACAAGACAAATTACCTGTAATGAGTGCAGTAGCTGAAGGGTATACTTTTATTTTAAAATATGTCAATAACCCCAGTGACTAAACGAATATTGATTTAGCATAATGAAGCCTGAGTAATGTGAAAATGAGCTTTTTCAAGGGGCATGGTAGACTTTCTTTTTCGCTGGTTCTAAGAAGCTTTTCATTCTTTTTAACTAGCTAGTGAAGATAAGGAGTTTATATGCAAACCACTAGGAATGATAGTGTTGTTTGTGATAACCAAGGTTCAAATATTTTGCCCTGGCTTTTATCGATTCTTTTTCAAATCTTATTTCGTGTCTTACTTTGAGTTATAGAACAGCTACTGATTTGCTTGATGTTATCTTTAACCTACTTAATATTTTAGCAGTTTCAATATATTTTGCATTAGAGCCTCTGGTAATGAATACTAAAATATAGCTATATGTAAAATTATCTGCAGATGACATAATAATTATCTACAGACATTTCAAATGTACAATTTTAGCATTTAATGTGCTTTAGGATGGGTTTCTAGTCCCTGGGTATCAAGATTGGTTTTAGTAGAATGAAGATACATTTACTTAAGTCCTAATATTTTGGGCATCATTGCATGTTTTTATTTTTGTTATACTTCCACCCTTTAAAAATGTAATGTCCACTTTTTTATGGATAAATACTAGTACACATAAGTACTTCAGTAAGAATGATAGTAGAGAAATAGAGAACTAATTTATAGTCCATCGAAGAATCTGAAGATTTTATACTTGAATATATCTATATATCTAACTCTGTTAGTAGAAAACAGGCTAAACAATGCCTATACTATTCAATGAAAGATGAAGTATTTGAACGAAATGTCAAAAACCAGCATTTCATGGGAAATGAACATATTTAATGAATACTATTAGTAGTAAAACTTATTAAATGCAATAGATAAAAATTTTTTTATAAATTCTAAATGAGTTGTGATTTAAAGAAAATTCAGAAAGGAAAAAAAAAAGAAAATTCAGGTAGCTCTTTGTGAGTGCTAGCTCTGATAACCTGGCATTGGAAATGTGACACGAAAATAAAAATATGAACTTTTTTTAATAGCAAAAGGATTGTCTAGACCAAAAATTCTTCTTTTTTTTTTTTAAAGAGATTTGCCTAAGGGTATGATACAGATGATCTCTGTCACTGATCTTAGCTGTGTACTGCAGTAAACTGGATGCTTAATAAAATATAGGTCCCTGACTTCAGTGCTGTAGGGTTTTATTTGTCCTTTCTCCTGCCATCAAAGATTCTCCCTTTTTTCTATAACAGAGACTTGGAAAGATAGAAATCTGAGAAATGAGCCATCATCAACTGTAAATCTGGTAGCCCTAATTATTTAATCATTACTTTAGTTTGTAGTTTTTATAAAGTTGGTATAGTATCTCTAGAACTAATAATGCCTTTTAGAAAAATAATGGACATAGATTATTTTCTTTTATATTTTAAATAGAAGATATATATTTTTTCAGATAAATCTGTGCTAAGAAATGATTAGATGTGCTTTATTTGCTTTGGAGTAAAATAATAAATGTATTATAATCAGCATCTTTCAACCCTATCATTTGTTTGCGCCTGTGTGTATTTTACAGTATGTTGTAGGACTATTTATGTGAATTGAATTTTTATGTTTAATTGTAAAACTATATAAAATAAAATGAAATTCTTTCTGGGAAAATTGTTCTCTTCTGTCCATCTTTTCTTCTTTAGGAAAAAAATATCCCTCCCTATTTTTCTTTTAGAAAAAAATACCATTTACATAACGTACTTTTAAGCCATAAAAGTCATTGCCTGGGGTTGATTGGTTAAAGCATTAATATTTTTGAAAAGGAGAAAATGCTCCCACTTAAAACTCTTTTCTCGTATTGGTATTTATTAAGATAAACAGTTTACTTTGTTACGGTCCATACCACTCTATTTAATGTTTTTCAGAATTTATTTTACTGTGTTTGGTTTGACCTTCTATGATAACTTAATATAAGAACAAATTAGCATATAATTCTATTTTCCATGTGACCTGAACCGGTTTCAGAATTGTACCACCACCTTTGGGGGTAATTTTATAGTTTTATGGAGACTCTGATATTAAGCATTTGCAAATGTTTGGTGCACCCTAGCTAGTGTATTATCAGAAATGTTTTCAAGAAAGTAGTTAGAAAGGAAACACCCCACTCTCTGAGTTATTAAAATGCCTCCAAAGGTAGCATTTTTAATTAGTGTACATAATTGATTAGTGATTTGTCTTCTTCCAAGAATAAAGCAGTATCACGACGAAGTTAAGTGCAGCCTGTGAGGTGTAAAATATGGTGACAATGATCATGACAATGAAATGGATTTTTTTCCTTTTAGATTCAGCCATCAGTCTTTGAAATTTCCTGTAGTCTTTTTCAATCTAGATGCAAAGGACATGGAAAAATGAAGTGCTCAAGTGGTTCAAATATATTTTGAATGTCCCTATTTATAGACTATAGTATTTTTCCAATTAAAATTCTCAGTTGTTATAAGGAAGGGAGTTCTACTCTTTTTGATCACCAATTTCATTAAAAATGCTTAATTGTAGAATACTACCAGTTACTTTTCTAATCAAAGTATAGATAAAGCTAAAATCAATGTTATGCATTGGACTGTATAACTATTTGTTCCTGAAAAGGAGGTTAAAAAAATCCCGTTCCTCATCGTAGTATTTCTTCTTCCATCGTGATATTATTAGAGTAGCTTTAAAATTGCTTTCTAATGTGACTCCATTATAATTATGGGAGAAAAAGACTTGAAAGGTATTCGTGTGTATATTTTAATTCTCTTTATTAGTCCCACTGGAGTAAAACATTTTCTCCTCAAACAATCTATTAGCTCAACTCAAGACACCGGAAGATTTGCCTTAACTGGCAAAGCATTTGTTATGCGTTTGAACATTTTTTTTTTTTTTGTAAGGAAGGCTGCCGCCCACTTCTTTCACAAGTTTATATTTGGGTAGGCTGAATAATGGCGGATTGTCCTGCCATTGGGAAATTCCTTGTTGTGGTTGATGTGGTGGGTATAGGAAAATGGAAAAGGAAGGATCCCTCTGTGGTCTTGGGCTTCCGGCCTCTGTGATGGGAATACTGTAAAAGAGTACTTGTGACTAGATAATCCTGAGGAGATCCCCAGCTGCTAGTGACATTCTGAGAAACTGCTGTAAATTACTATATGGTGAATGACAGAGTTTATAGTGGATCTACTTGTACAGTTTCTATGATAAATTCTTAAACTCAGCTCTCCAAATGCTAAATTTAGGGGGCTAGAATTTTGTGTTGTTTTTTTAATCAAGCCTTATATTCTGAGGCCATTGTAGATTTTACAGCTTTTCTAAGTAATGGAGAGATCATTTGTACCTCTAGCCCAGTTTCCAACACCTTGAAGTTTATAGTACCGTCTAGACAATGACATTGATAGTCAAAGTACAGAACATTTCCCTCACAGCAAAGATTCCTTCCTTGAATTTGAGGAAATTCACTGCCACTTATCTCTTGTCCCCCCGCCCCCATAGCCCTAGAAATTACTAGTTTGTTCCTGATTTCTGTAATTTTTAGGACTGTTTATATTGATGATACCTTACTATATGAAATCATTAACAATCGGCTCTTTGTACTTAACTTACTGTATTTACCCTCAATGCTTTCACTTTTCGTGTATCAATCTTTTGCTCTTTCTGATTCCCAAGTCATTAGGATTCTATTCTCTGGTCGTCACACTGGTGAGCTTGTTTGTTTCTGGTGTTTTATTACAAATAATACTCTACACATTCATGTGAACATAAGTTTTCATATTTCTGGGATAAATACCCAGGAATGTGATTGTAGATCATATGGTTATTATTTAGAACATTTCTTCTTTAAGACTAGAATTGAGTGTGTGTGTGTGTGTAGGAAAGGAGATAAGGAAAACACATTTTTTGTGTTGATGATCTTAGCATAACTAGATTTGTTTATGATTTTAAGACATACAGATTAATAACTAATGACTAAGTAACTTGCAACTAGATGCCCAAGTACATGTTTTTCACAATCTAGATTTTCTTAAATTGAGTTAAGTGTTCTTGAAAAAATGGTTTTAATGCCTCACACAATGTTTATGTAAAAGAAAGGTAGATATATACAAGAGAGAAAAACTGCAAAGCTGAGAATGTTTTTGATAAATTGCGGTATGGGGAGTGGTTGCAAGTTACATTCAAGGAGGTACTAAGGTAGTTTCTGAATGGATAGACCTTAGCTTTTGTTACTATCTATCATCTTACCTGTAGGTTTTTACTTGTAGAATCAATTCATCTTTACAACCTGTCTTCAGTAGTGTTTCATTTAATGCTTACTAATTTCAACTCCCTACACAAAGTAGGACAAAGAGAATTCTCAAATGAAGTATCTTTTCAAGGTACCTACCTCCTAAAAGTGCAACTTCTTAAAGGGGTGCTTAATAAAAGAAACAGCACTACTTCAAATTCTAATGAAAATTTTATTTTTGTATTTGTCGAAATGATATATGTGCAAAACTGGGTATACTGTATTTGTGGAGATCTACCGAAATAATTTTCAAGAATGACTTTTTTTTTTACTCTGGTTTCCTACCATGAACTGTTAGTATTTTAGAACTGTCATTGAAGATTTAGCTTCATTTCTCTTCAGGAAACAATGGAATGGATTTTTAACTGTTAATAATGAGCCTCCCGGGGCCCAGGAGATAGCATGGAGGTAAGGCGTTTGCCTTTCATGCAAAAGGTCATCAGTTCGAATCCCAGTGTCCCATATGGTCCCCCGTGCCTGCCAGGAGCAATTTCTGAGCATGGAGCCAGGAGTAACCCCTGAGCACTGCCGGGTCCTCCCCCAAAATGAGTATTAACCATTTTAAGTGGGTCACTAGTCTTACATGACCCCGTGCTTCTAAATATAGTTTTATTTTTACCCCATATAATCATGGTTACAGTGATATAAATGGTATAATGTAATAAAATCATCTTAGTTTAAATTATTACCTGGACAAGATGATAGTATGTATAGATTGAAACTTTAAAGACCACAAATCATTTCCTAACAGCTATTCAAGCACCCCCAGTTCTAGAATTCTAGGTACTGGGAACCAAACATCACAATCCCTGAGTTCTGTTAGCATATGGTTCTTTTAAATCCTTTAGGAAAATAGGAACTGTGATAGAGATTAACATGATTATGTATGCATTACTAGAAATCCAGAACCTTCATGACTCAGGAGAGCTTGAAGCTCCTCTGCAGACCTCACAGAAAAAGGCCTGATGGATTTTTGAAGGAGCCTGTGGTGATACGGAGGAGGGGAAGGATGTTAGATAGGAAGAGGGAAATGAGCTGGAGTGTGGTTTTTTGAAAGTGGGGTGGAATCTGGTCTGGCTACAATTTCCTGATGCATCAAAGGGGTATGTCACTGCCCAAAAATATACTTAACAATTTCCTCTGTTTTAGGAACTCAATAGAAACAAGGCGTGCTTTATCAAAAGAATAGTCGAATTAAATATATGGGTTTGAATGAAAAAATAAATAGATGCTCTTTCTCTTAAACCTAGGACTTAGACTTAGAGAAAGAGAGAGAGAAGAGTCAAAGAAAATATTTTTCTCCTTTTGTATTTGAGAAAGAATAATATACTGTATACTTTTATGGTGTCTTAAATACATAATCTATAAGCTTTTTAAACTTTCTTTAGACTTAAAATAACAAAATGGCTTGAAATCTTGGAAGAGCCCCAAAATTTAAATTAAGCTACAGCATTACACAGAAAAAAGTTACAGAGAGAATATATTTGTAAGATTATATATAGAGTGGTGACTTTACTATGAAAATATTTTGATCAATTTAAAATGTTGGTATTTATATGCATTATATTCAATAAATTTAAGGTTATAAGAGAGCTAAATATCTTAAAATTTGTACCAAGTTTGGTGGCTAAAGTAGGAAGTTCTAATATGAAAGTCTAATAGGAAGTTCTAATGGAAGCCTAATCATATTAGACTCTGAGAATACAGAAAATTGATGCAATATAAGGACCTTTTAGAAATGTAAGAATTTATTTTAATTTTTACAAATCACATATTTGTACAAAATGATTATAAAATACATTAAAATGAATAACTGGGGGCCATAGAGATAGCACAGTGGTAGGGCACTTGCCTTGCCTGCACCAATGTGGGAAGGACCTGGTTCAATTCCTGGCACTCATATGGACCCCCAGCCTGCCAGGGGTGATTTCTGAGTGCAGAGTCAAGGGCAACTACTGAGCACCTCTGGGAATGACCCAACAACCAATTAATCGATCAATAAAGTTAAAAAAATAAAATAAATAAAATGAATATACTGAATATTTTATAAGCAGATATTGATCCCAATATTCCCAACTATATGAACTAAACTGCCAATGAGGAAGCAAAAAATTAAGTTTTATAAAAGGACAACATAGGCCTGTGACTTAAAAATTCTGACCATATATAATGACCAAGCACTATGGAATCATAATACTGTTTATATAGCAGTTAAAAAAATAAAACAGTGCAATTTTAGTCAGTTAAAAAATTTTTTTACAAATACTGCAAATCATAGGTTTGTTCCCACTAGACTTCCTGACTCTACTGTGATTGCTGTATTCTCTGTATATATATTTTTAAATACCAGGCACTTTATAATTTTGTCTGTAATTGTTTATATATTTTTTCCACAAATGTTTTAGAGTAACTTAATGCTAAATTACCTTAACCCAGTTGCTATGTTTCAACTCTGTGTATGAATATATTGAATCATCAGTTGCAATATACATTAGTAAGTCATTTTATTTTTTTCCCCCAGGAGCTGCCTTCTTTAAAATACCTTTCAAACTCAATGCACAAAAATAGACAGTCACTTCAACTTGTAGACTTTGAAGTTGGAAGTTTCTTTTCCAAATGAAGAAACCGAGAATTAGGAAGATGAAATGACTTGTTAGTAAAAAATGATAATGAGAACCTTTTGACTCCAGAGTCAATGCTGTTTGCTTAAAGAAGCTTGTCCCCAATTCTGGAAATTTCATTTCCTAATCCTGTTACAACCCTCTTCTTAACTAATTCTATACATCTCAGAAATAACTATCTACTTGTCATTTGAATACATTTTGGAATCAAATGTGGGTGCAAGTAGCAGACTCAAATGTGTTAATCCCAGGATAGGATATTTTTTACTGATAGAATGTTTTATTTATTATTATTTATGAATACCTACTGTGTTTATACATTGTGATATATCCAGGGATCAAGTATACATATGCTCTACATTTTTTTAACCTTCTTTTTCCTGAATTCACCTAAGTGAGTCATTGAACTCTAGCTAGAATAGAAAAATAGTGAGCATCATTGTCTCTAGAGTGAGAGGCATCCAACAGACCATCTGAGCATAACATGGTATGGATCATGGAGTCACAGGACCTAACCAAATCTGGCAGGGGTCAGTTGGGTCAGTGAGGGCAGAGAAAATTTTCTAGAGGAAGGACTTTCTTGACAATGGAATTAAAGACACTAGATAAGAAAGAGCTTGGTATACTTGGACTCTGTGAATACTTTCTTGGTTTGAAAGATGCAGAAAGGGCCTGAGTGCAGGTGAGTCAGAGAGCTAAGTCAGTGGTGACCAGAATAGAAAAGGACTGAGAGTGAGAAGGGTGGGAGAAAGGAGAGAGAGGAGAGAGGGAGAAAGAGAGGAGAGAGAAAGGAGAGGGAGAGAGAAAGGGGAGAGAGAACAAGAGAGGCTTGGACTTTATCCCAAAGTCACTTGTTCTTGGAGAGAACATTTTTGGTGGTGTATGAGAAGAGCACTGGAGATTTATCAGACTTGGTGTTGAGATTCTAGTTTTATAATATTTGCCAGTATTTGTCTAGGTGAGAGGAGTGGGCTGAGTTTCAAATTTACCTGGAAGGACTTTTAACCATGAGTTGAAAGGAGTGAGATGATAGAAACCAGAGCATGTGACAGCCATTCACTTAGGAGGTCAGAAAAAGCTTACCAGCAAGGATTCTCTGAAGGCTTATCAATTTAGGGACCCAGGAGAAGCAAAGTATTCAGTGTGGCCATTGGTTTGTCAGGTGCTGCAGGTCTGCTCAATGGCCTTGCAATTTGGTCTAGTTGTAGTCAGGGAAATTATTCTTTCACATGATTGCAACAGTTTTTCTTCCCAAAATACTTTCTCCACTATTGAAAAATTCTAGGGTGTGTAATATAGCTGTTATGAAAAAATTATTTTAAGATGAACCATTCAGTACAGTTGGGTTATGCTTGTTTTGAGAAATACATTAGAAATCTCTAAAGGCAGGAAAGAAAGTGTGTTCCAACCTTAGTTGTCCCTATAACTTGTCTGTGAAGTAAGTTACCAAATTTCAATCACTCTTACCCATTGAAAGACAGAGTGAAGCAAAAGGTTCCCAAGAAAAAGACACTTGAGAATACTTTTGTTTTTAGAAACTTGAGTTTGAATTACAACATATGCTTTAGTGATTAGTGTGCAATGTCATCTGGATCTTGTTACTGCAAATTCCACAAGAACTGATTCAGTGCCTGGGTACTAGACAGTGCTGGCCAGAGAATGGAGTCCACAGTGGTGATCCTTCTCTCACAGAATTTCTGGTGTAGCTGGAGTTGCTTAAATTTAACCTATATGATATTTCTGTCTCTGTTTAGTATCATTAACAACATTGTGATGTCAATTTATAACTCTCAAATCTTAGAGTAATAAACATTTATACCCCCAGCAGTTACTGCCATCTCCACAGGAGGAAAAGGAGGGATTTACTGCCCCATAAGTTGGGGCTGATGGAATTGTTCCTCAAAGAAGAGAACTGAAACATCTCTGGACTGTATCTCTAGACATCTCTGGACTCCTGCCCTTTCTGAGGTAGTTAGGACTTGTTTACTTAAAAGAGGCAGAATAAAAACCACTGAGATTGAGGAGTTAATTTTTTGACTTAGAAAGAAGGTGGAACCTAATACTTCCTCAAAAAATTGGTCTTTGAAAATCTTGACATCTACTGAGAAACTGAAGTAATGATTACACCACTGTCAAGCATTCTCTTTACTAGTACTTCCTTGACTAAGTCATGATATTGGGGTTTTGAGACTCTACTGGACCAGTTCCTGATTACTCTTCTGTCATCTTTGTCATTGAGCTCACTGCTTTATCTGCCTTTTTGAGCATATAGTCTTTAATTCATGGCCTCACTCTTCTTCCAGTTACTCTCAGTTACTATCAGGGTATGTTGCTTTATCTTCTATATGCTATCAGACTGCTCACCTTCATGCACTACCACTATTAGGAATTCTTAGGGACATCACAGTTTTTTTGCCTAGACATGCTACAGTACAGAATACAATCCTATGGTCCATGGGCTGTAGCAGACCACTGACTTTAATTTTAGAGTTTTATCATCCAACGTCAATGGAGTATATTAGAGTTTATTCTCAGTTTATATTAGAATTTACCCATTTTATGAGTTTATATAACAATAAATGACACCATTGTGGTGCCATACATAATATTTTCACTGCCTAAATATTTCCATGTTCTTCATATCCTGGTGCTCACTAACCAGTGGCAATTTCTGGTCTTTTAATTGTCTCTATGGTTTTCCTTTTCCAGATATTATATAATCAGAGTTATACAGTATGAAGCATTTCCAGATTAATGTTTTTTACTTAGTAATATGCCTATAAGTTTCTTTCACATATTTTTAGAGCTTTATAGTTTCTTTTATAGGGTTGGATATTATTCCATTACCTGAACTGTCACTGTTTATCCATTCACCAAAGAAAGGAATCGTAATTATTTTCAAGTGTTGGCAGCTATAAAGCCAATATCTATGTTCAGTATAACTACAAGATTAGGAAATTAACAAAATGAGTTTTTACAAAAACCTGCAAAACAATGTTACAAGGTGCTGGGCGGTGGCGCTGGAGGCAAGGTGCCTGCGCTAACCTAGGACGGACCGCAGTTCGATCCCCCAGTTCCCCATATGGTCCCCAATGCCTGCCAGGAGCGACTTCTGAGTGAATAGCCAGGAGTAACCCCTGAGCGTCACCAGGTGTGGCCCAAAAATACCAAAAAAAAAAAACAATATTACAAAAGTGACTGTCATTTTGCATTCCCATCAGTAATAGATGAGCTTTTCTGTTGCTCCATATCCTTAGCAGCATTTGATGGTGTCTGTATTTTAAAATTTTGCCATTTTGATGAAAGTGTAGGAAGATCTCATTGTTCTTTCACTCCATTTTTCTGTCTTAGGGTGTCTAGAATCTTTTTGTTTTGGTTTTGGTTTGTGGGTCATAGTTAGTGGTGCTCAGTTTTCATTCTTCACTCAGGGATCACTCCTGGTGTGCTGGGGAGATCATATAGGGTATCAGAGTTCAAACCCAGGGTAGGCAGCATACAAGATCCCTACCTACTATTTACTATTGGTCTGTCCCCAGTTGAGTATCTTATATTTCATTGTCTCCTGTATATCTTTGAATATATTTCTATTAAGGTCCTTGGTTTGTTTATATGTTTACTTGTTTGTTTATGGGTTTTGGACCACACCTGGTGGTACTCAGGACTTATTCCTGGCTCTACTCAGGGATTACCCCTTTTGGGTTTTAGGCTACCATTTGGGATGCTGGGGATTGAATCTGGGTCTGCCATGTGCAAGGAAAATGCTTTACCATAATACTACCTCTCTGCCCTCTTTGGTTGATTTTTAAAATTGAGTTGCCATTTTTTAATGTTTAAGAATTATTTGTAGGGGCCGGGCGGTGGCACTGGAGGTAAGGTGCCTGCCTTGCCTGCGCTAACCTAGGACGGACTGCGGTTCGAGTCCCCGGTTCCCCGGTCCCCTGTGCCTGCCAGGAGCGACTTCTGAGCGAATAGCCAGGAATAACCCCTGAGCGTCACCAGGTGTGGCCCCAAAACCAAAAAAAAAAAAAAAAAAAGAATTATTTGTATATCTTAGGTAGAAGTTCTTTGTCAGATGTATTTTTTTGAGATATTTTCTCATTTCTGGCTTGTATTTTCATCCTCTTTAAATAATGTCTTTCACAAAGCATCAATTTTAAGTTCTAATGAAATCTCACTTTTATCAATTCTTTCTTCTTTCTCTTATACATTATATGCCGTTGGTGATTTCTGAAAAGTTAAGTTGGAATCATGAATTTTTAAGATTTTTCTGGATAAATCTATTTATCTTCTAGGAATTTTTGATTTTTGTGTTTTACATTTAGGTCTCTGATAAATTTTGAATATTTTATTGTGATATAAACGTGTCTATAGAATTAATCCTCATGTTTTAGAGCCAGAACACTGGATAAATGCAGGTCTAGAAGCAAACATAGATCTAGGACATAATCCACACACACACACACACACACACACACACACACACACACACACACACACACACACACACACACACGCAGAAACGGATTCAGGAATTTCAACACATAAGCCTTCAACTCTTAAGAAGCAGCAAGCTCCATGGAAGTACAGAAATGCAAGAGAGCAGTTCCCTGAAAATCTGAGTATTCTGAAGGAAGAGACCACACCCGGAGGTGGGTTTAGGTGGTCTAAACATAAATCCAAGGTGCTACATTCAAAGATGTTTCCAACCAGTGAGTAACAAGGTGTATTCTGAGTAAGATGGAATCAGATCAATCATACAATCCAGTTAATCCCACATCTCCCCCTAATTGACTATAGAAAAAAAATACAGAAACAAGAGTTAAAACAAGGTAATACACACCACAAGGGAAAGTGAACCTACTATGGGAAGGACATATGACTCAAAAATAAAAGGATGTGGCAGGAGCGATAGCACAGCAGTAGGGTGTTTGCCTTGCACGTGGCCAACACAGGACAAGGACAGGCCTTGGTTTGATCCTTGGCGTCCTATATGGTCCCCTATGCCTGCCAGGGGTAATTTCTGAGCACAGAGCCAGGAGTAACCCCTGAAGGCCGCCAGGTGTGACCCAATAAATAATAAATAAAGGGGGTGGCATTATTTTTCATAGGCATAGCCAAAGTTGAAAAATTAGGAAGTAAAACTTTAGGCCTAAGAAACAAGGGAGTCCCTACTCACAAAGTTCTTGCTATATGACCAACTACAGGCCCCAGCACATTAATTTTTCTAACTTCAAAGTCTCTAAGGTCCCAGGAAGGATTACTCTTCAACATGGTCTTCACTGTCAGATTTCAGTACTTAAGATATTGGTGTTAACAAACCTAGCTATCCAAGTCATCCTATCAAAGGTCATGATGTCCTGAGGCATCTCCTGATTTTATCTCACCATTATGCGGTGAGGCAGTTCATTCCTCGAAGACCTCCAGTTTTTTTAGGTCTGTTTGCCTTTATGGTTTCCCTGTCATGTCAGGGATAACCAGGCTTGGCTGATGCAATGATGTGAAGGTGTAGTCAATCTGAACTGGAAAGTGGCGTTAGACTTCTCATCCTCTGTAGGAGTGCCCTGGTAGGAGGGAGTCACTCCCAAGTAACTCCAGAACATTTCTTGAAGCTGATTAAAGACTAAGTCAAGTCATTATGGCAATTGTTCAGAGTGGGAGGCCCCTTGTAACCAGAAATTACTGAGTTCTCATTCCTAATGGATAACTCCTCTTAATATCTATAATATTTTTCTATTTTAATTTGTGCCCTTGCAAAAAGAACTGTGCTACAGAATACTATTGAGGCCTAAGGGGAAATAATAACAAACCAAACAATTCCAATAACCTAATTTTACAAATAACAAAACTCCAAGGGTACTATCTATACTATCTTCTAAAACATGTTCTACTAGCAAATCCAAAGAAAAAGTAGAAAAACTATAACTACATAATAAAATAAAAAATATATATGTTAAAGAAGTACACTTAAGAAGTATACAAAGGATATATAAAATAACTGTAGTGGAATGCCTGTCTCAAATACAGACGGGATAGGAAGGAGGGAGGGGGAGTATTGGGGAATGGGAATGTTGTACTGGTTAACGGGGGTGTTCTGTTTATGACTGAAACCCAACTACAATCATGTTTGTAATCATGGTGCTTAAAGAATTAAAAAAAGAAGTATACAAAGGAGAGATATATCCCTTATAAGTCTTAAGAAATTGTCTAATTAGTATATAAATTCTGAATCATAATTTCAGTCAGCCACATAGTCTTGTGGAATCTGAGAAAACGGTTTGCAACAGTCATAGATCTGGAGATGTCCTAGAGCCGAGGATCTCTCAAAAACTAAAACCAGTCGCAAACAACAGTTTTAAGGTGAAGTCAAGTGGCAAAAGAGGCAATTGCCGAGAACCTATTAGCAATTGTGGTGTGACTGAAGACCATAACTCGAGCCACTTGACAGCATCAACAACCAGAGCGATGATATCGTGCTGCATGAGCCTCTACGAGGACCATGATGAGCATTTCACATGACAATGGTGTTGCCTGAGCCCCACTCTCCAATCAGTGGGCAGTTCTCAGCAATGACATTATCTTCATCCTGTGATGGATACTGGAGCCAATCTGGAATTGGGTATTCCCACCAGCAGCCTCTATGAAGAGGGTTAATGAGAAATAACTAAAGGTAAAAAGTTAACGAGGGAGATTTACCGGTAACAAATCGGAGTTGGGAGAATAAAAGAAATAGAGGAAATAAAGGAAATGGAGGACTAAGTGCAATAGAAAGAAATGCTGAGATATCACATTAACAGACATTACAAACAGCACAGATGGATAATAAACAGAGGTGGCCACCACACTCACATCCGATACACACACAAAAGGGTAAATTTAAAGTTGCACCTAGAAATTCACCCAGATGAAACAGTTCAAAGTGCTTCTAAATACAAAGCAAACATGTCAGGTGTGAAACTTTTCCAGTTCCTTGGAGAATTTAATGTTGTTGGAGTGGAGCTTTGCTGAATATAAAAGTTCTAAGGCCTCGGTTGAAGATAGAACATTCCTAAAACAATCATAATTTTCAAGTTTAGAATATGAAGTAATATGGTTAATGAGCATGTAAAAGGTATCTGTACCTCAAAGTATAGTATCATAAGTTTCAGACATCCAAAGTTCCTTTCTTGAAAGCAAACTGTGAATAGCATCATATAATATAGTAAAAACCATCAAGAATTAGAAGTCAATTGTAAATGACATACTCAGTGACTAAGCATTGTGGTATGAGTCTAGCACATTCAAATATCTTACCCAAGGATCTCTGTGGAGAGATGCATTAGATCATACAAGCAGGTATGATCTACTGAAAAAAGATTAATTTAAAATATTATGTTAAGACACTATGTGCACTGTATTAAGAAGTCCAATATAATATATCACTTGTATCACAAAACTAAGGTGTCCAAACTATCCACAGATCACTGAACAAAAACATTAAAGGTTCTGCAAAATGAAAATTAAACATTCAAACATTCAGGGGGCCGGGCGGTGGCGCTGGAGGTAAGGTGCCTGTGCTAACCTAGGACGGACCGCAGTTCGATCCCCCGGTTCCCCATATGGTCCCCCGTACCTGCCAGGAGCGACTTCTGAGCGAATAGCCAGGAGTAACCCCTGAGCATAACTGGGTGTGGCCCCAAAACAAAACAACAACATCAACAAAAAAAAAACAAACATTCAGTGAGCACTGGAGTAAGAATCTGTATATTCTAACTCATCTTACAGCTGTTTAGCTGTTGATTAAAACATTAGAACATTATTATAGACATCTCTAAAAAAGCATTCAGTTAAGCATCTGGTAGTTTAAACAGCTGTATCTGTTGCCGTAGATCTCTTTGAAGTATAAAAAAGAAAATAAGCTGCTGAAGATTTTATAGATGAGTTGGAGATTTCAGAAACTTCTTCATCCTCAGATTTAAACCAATGTCTTGCTAAATTCTTACAATGTGCTGTGCAATGACCGTTTTTTTAATACTCAACTGAAAAAGATTAATTTAAAATATTTAAGACAGTCTCAGAATGAGCATTGTATTAGGAGTCCAGCATAATATATCACTTGTATCGCCCCATAATCCAATTATGTCTAGACTTTTTGCACATGGACATCCATGTGTCCCACACCATTTATTAGGAAGTATTCTTGCTCCATTGTATTGCCTTTACTCCTTTGTCAAAGCTTAGTTAAAGTATATTCTTGTATATCTATTTTGGGGGGGTCACAGCCAATGGTGCTCAGGGGTTACTCCTGGCTCTCTGCTCAGAAATCATTCTTAGTGGGCTCGGGGGACCATGTGGGATGCCAGGATTCAAACCATCATCCATCTGTATGCAAGGCAAACACCCTACCATTGTGCTATCTCTCCGGCTCCTGTATAGGTGTTTATTTTGCATCTATTTTTGGATTATTATATTTTTCTAGAGAATCACTGCATAGTTTTATGAATTCTATGATCAGTATCTTTGAAGTCTGTTCTATGTAAAATAAATATTTATTTTCTTAAGTATTTTTAATAACCAAATTGCAAAGTTATAATGTTTTTCATAATTGACTTTCAGGCATACAATATTCCAACATCAGTACCCTCACCAGGATTCATTTTCCTTCACCAATGTACCCAGTTTCCTCTTGACTCCAAGGCTTCCTCCATAGCAAGCATATTTTTCTTTTGTGTTTCCCATTCTCCCTACTTTTTGGCATTGTGGTTTATAGTGCTACTGAGAGGGACTCATGCATATCACTTTGCCTTTTAGTGCCCAGTATTCATCCAGAGTGACCATGTTCCTCTATCATTGTCATGGGATCCTTTCCTGACCTATTGCCCTTCTCTCTCCAGTAGCAAGCTTCTTACAAAGGACCAGTTCTGGTCTTTTGTTTCTATGTCTCTTACCATGTTATTTCCCTACTACGTTTCTTTCTACTCACACTTGATTGAGATCATTCTGTGTTTGCCTCTCTCCCTCTGACTCATTTCATTCAGCACAGTACTCTCCAGATCCATCATGTAGCATAAAAATTACATGACTTCATCTTTTCTTATGACCAAGTAGTATTCCATTGTGTGTATGGGTGTATCAAAGTTTCTTTATTCAGTCATTTGTTCTTGGCCACATGTTATTTCCAAATTTTGGGCATTGTGACTAGATTAATTCTTTATCAAATGAGTAGCGAGCAAATATTTCCCTGAAGTCTGTTGGTTGTCTTGTTACTCTGGTCCTTGTTTCCTTTGAGGTGTTGAAGTTTCTTAATTTAATGCAGTTCTATTGTCTTTATTTGTCTTTGTCTTTGCTTCCACTTGCTTTGTCAGTGGCATTTCATCCTAAAGGGTGCTTTTAGCTTCAATGTCATGGAGAGTTCTACCTATTTTCCTCTATGTTCCTGTGGATTCAAGTCTGATATCAAGTTCTTTGGTGGTGGGGGGTGGGTTTGGGCCACACCCAGTGATACTCAGGAGTTACACCTGGCTACGTGCTCAGAAACCTACTCCTTGCTCGGGGGACCATATGGGATGCCGGGAATCAAACCCAGGTCCGTCCTGGATCAACCACATGCAAGGCTAATCCCTTAACTCTGTGCTATCATTCTGGCCCCATGATATCAAGGTCTTTAATTCATATTGAGTTGACTCTTGTATATGGTCTTAGAAGAAATCTGAGTTCTGTGTGTGTGTGTGTGTGTGTGTGTGTGTGTGTGTGTTTTGCTTCTTTTTCAAAGATTAACTGATCATATACCTGATAGTCTTCTTTCTTTTTTTTTTTTTTGGGGGGGGGGGTCACACCCGGCAGTGCTCAGGGGTTACTCCTGGCTCCATGCTCAGAAATTGCTCCTGGCAGGCACGGGGGACCATATCATATGGGGCACCGGGATTCGAACCGATGACCTTTTGCATGAAAGGCAAACGCCTTACCTCCATGCTATCTCCCGGGCCCCAGTCTTCTTTCTTAACATATCAATATATATGGCTGAAAAGATTGTACGGTGGGTGGGACATTTGCTTTGCATGTGCCCAACCTAAGTTCAATCTCTATTATCACAGATAGTCCTCCAGGACTACCAGGAATAATTCTATAGTACCAAGCCAGGAGTAACCCCTGAGCATCACCAGGTATAGCCCCAAAACACAAAAACAAAAAATCAGTACACTTTTTGTTTTGGGATTTGTGTAGTAATTTTAATTTTTTAGTGATTGTCCTAGAGTTTGCAATATATGTGTACTCTAGTGCACATCCTCTTAAAACAATTCTAGACCACCTCACAGGTAAAGCCAGTATTTGTAATTACTAAGTAATCTTAATTCCTCCTGTCTGTTCCTAATATCATTTGACTTATTAATTTTAAAATTACACATACTTATATACATATACACACATATATACAGGTATATGTGTATCTATATTTACATACATATGCAACATTACAAACATAATCAAATAAATGCACTGTTCCAAGTATTTCCTTGAATAAATTGTTATCGGATAACTCCTTATATCAAATAAAAAGAGAAAAATTGGAACTATAGTGGCCAGAGTGATAGAACAGTGTCAGGGCATTTGCCTTGCACATGACCAACACAGGACGAACACCAGTTTGAATCCTGGCATCCCATATGGTCCCCTGAGCCTGCCAGGGGTGATTTCTTAGTGCAGAGTCAGAAGTAACCCCCAAGCACCACCAGGTGTGGCCCAAAAACAAACAAAAAAAGTAGGGACTATAGATATAGGTTAAGTGTAGAACAAGTTTGCATCTCATAGCTCCTGAAGCAACACTAAGTGTGATCCTGTTGACTCTCTAGCCCCAGAAGATGTAGTCCTGGTGGGCTCTGATCACTGAAAAGAACACACATTTCTGGGAATAGTCTTGGGGACCCTGAAAATAAAATGAATCTTTTTTTTTTTTTGCTTTTAAAATACTGTTCCTTTTAAGTTCTTTTCTTTTTTTTAAATTTTATTTTAATCATAGTGGTTTACATGATAGTCACAGTAATATTCCATTTTTAAGAAAATGAAAGATCTTTTTAGTCATACTTTCACTAAATTCTTTGTCTCTTTATATAGTTGTGAACTTTTGGTCTACACTTTCCTTTTCTCTAAAGAACTCAAGAAGCTCACTGGCAACAAATCATCTCAATTTTTGTCTAAATTTATTTTTAAAAGTATTTCTATTGAAGGATAATTTCTTAGGATAGAATATTTGAGATTGATTTATTTTATTATAATATGCTGAATATTTTGTTTCACTATCTTGCATGTTTTTTTAAGAAATTTGATGGTATCTTTATAGACAGGATAGTATTTTCCTCTCACTTTCAGGACTTTTTCTTTACCTTTGCTTTTCTTCTATTGTATCATTAGTGTACTTTGAATTCTTTATGTTTATATTGCTTATTCTCTGAGTCTTCTGAATCTATGATTTGATATCTAACATTAATTTTGTGGGAAATTCTTATTCTTTAATGCTTCAAATATTTTTATTCTTCTTGTATCTTTCCTTATGGAACATATGTACACTTTTTGTAGCTGTCCCACAGTTCTTGGATATTCTATTCTACTCTTTCAGTCATTCTTTTCTTTTCAGTTTTGGATATTTCTCTCACACTGTCTTTAAGCCATGCCCTTACTCCTGTGTAGTATAAAAGCTCTCATATATTATTCATTTCTTATTGCAATGATTTTCAAAGAACTTTCTTTGTCTATCTCTTTGCTTATAATACTTACATATTCTTGCAATCTATCTACATTATTCTGTAATCTGATCATAATTGTTTTCAATTTTCATTCTGATAATCCCAACCTCTGTTATTTGTTCTAGCTTTTCCTTTTTCTTTAAGTTGTGTGTTTTGCATCATATCTTTTTTATTGTTTTTGCTTTTTTTTTTATCTCCAGCTATGATATACAGAGTAATGTAACTCTTGAACTGAATAGACCTTTATTAATGTGGTGATAAAGCATGGGTAGAGAGACATGAAGCATTTTATGCACCAGTAGTTCTTGCCTGAACTTTACAAATGCTTCTTGAAGTCCCTTCCCCCGAATGGGACAGGATGACTTGTGTATTGTCCTTCTTTTCTGTGGAATACTAGAGTCAAGGTGTAGAGAACATTTCCTTAACCCCTGATCAATTGGACTCTGATAAAATCCTAGCAGGTTAGGCTCTATTAAAATAGTTTTCTCAGGGGCAAATATTAAGAAAACCAGACTGCTCTGGCAAGTTTCAAAGTGATTTCCTTTGCCTTCCTCCTGCCAGAAGCATCAGGCACCCTTGTCTATATTTCTTTCTTTCTTTCTTTCTTTCTTTCTTTCTTTCTTTCTTTCTTTCTTTCTTTCTTTCTTTCTTTCTTTCTTTCTTTCTTTCTTTCTTTCTT